>JAUELF010240024.1:0-12688 GCA_031471495.1 Clinocardium nuttallii
CTGCAGCAGACGGCTTTTTGAAAACATAGTAACAAAAGAAGAAATTGCACAAAATGTGCAATTTCTCCTTTTGACACAATGTTTTCCACTTTTAGTCCTAGGTTATCCATTCAGTTAGAGAGATTTTCCATTTGTTGACAAAATATGTTTATTTTATTTAAGTTAACCCTTTCCCTCATATAGACGCTTTCTGACGCCTCTGAAGAAGACGGAAAACATAGTAACAAAAGAAGAAATTGCACAAAATGTGCAATTTCTCCTTTTGACACAATGTTTTCCACTTTTAGACATAGGTTATCCATTCAATTATAGAGATTTTCCACTTTTTGACAAAATACGTTTAAAGTCGTCCGCAGCATATTTTGTCAAAAAATAGAAAATCTCTTAAGACTCTTTAATTGAATGGATAACCTATGACTAAAAGTGGAAAACATTGTGACAAAAGAAGAAATTGCTTGTTTTTAGCAATTTCTTCTTTTGTCACTATGTTTTCAAAAAAACGTCTGCTGCAGAGGCGTCAGAAAATGTCTATATACGGGAAAGGGTTAATACTGCAGGGGGAGTTATAGGTTGATAAATGTTTGTCTATATGTACTTCATGTATATTGTGATTTATAGACCTAAGCAAAGCAGAACTGTCAAATAAAGCTATAACACTAGCCTTACAAGTTTCATTCATACACATTTTCAATTATACGGTGCCATAAGGGGACGCAATAAAACTCCTTTATGTATAATATAGAATATTGAAGAATGATGTTACTTTCAACTCTTTCCCACATACAATAAATCTGCTGCAGATGAGTTTGAAAACATCTTTGAAAAAAAGAACATCTATAAATAAAAGAAAAACATTGTGGCAAAGGGAGAAATTGCTCAATTCAGAGAACTAGATAAGGACTAAGCAGAAGAAAACTGACATTTTCCAACCAATAATTCTCTTATTACCCTACCAAATCCAATGGTGTTAATACTCAAAATAATCGTCTCAGTGAGACAATTCTTTTGAGAACCTACAACATAGTGTTTCAGGGACATATAAGGCTTTAAGAACATGAAAAATTCCCCTTATCTAGAGCCCTGACTTTTAATGTGTTATTCCTCCTTATGACATCATGTTTTTGAAAGTCGTCTGTTGCGGATGTTTCGATATGCTTCTGCCCTTTCCCACACACAATAAATCTACTGCAGACAACTTTGAAAATGCCTACTAAAAAATATGGTATATCTCTATTATTGTAGGTATAATTACTGAAAAAAGTGGAAAACATTGTGGCAAAAGGAGAAATTGCTCATTTTTAGCAAGTCATCTGTTGTAGATGCATCAAAATGCTTCATAGGTGGAAAAGGGTTGACAGTTAACAGTTTTATGATTATTAATTTCAGGAGGAAGTGTGGGTTGATAATTTACCAGAGGAGGATTCAGAGATCGAGAGATATTTCTATTTCCTTCCAGAAGTGACTGACACATTCTATCCTTCTCTGTTGAGGTATTTACCTTACAACATTAACTCTTTTCTCCCCATACAACAAATCTGCAGCAGACGACTTTTGAAAACGTCCTGGCAAAATTTGAACAATCTTCACAAATGAGACTTTAGTTATTAAATAGAGTTGAAAACATTGTGGCAAATGCAGAAATTGCTCATGACGAGTGTTTTTCTGTGTTAAAAAGTCGTCTGCTGTCAGGATATGAGCCGTTCTGCGAGAAAATCAACATTATGGGATCTGCGTTATTTGTCAACCAGATCAGCCTCACTGTTTGCACAGACTGACCCAGACCAACACATTTCGTCTTCGAGAGATAGAGGTATAGAGTATTGATTTCTGAAACAGAAAATTCACATGAGGCAAAAAGTGTCTAACCGGGTAACATGCTTAGGCTGATCAGGGTCAACACTTTTTGCAGAGACTGCAATGTTGGTGTTCTCACGAGACAGCTCATATGTCTATTGAGTGACACCTCTGTAAACAGCTGAATCCTGTCGCCTCCGATAAACCCTTTTCCACAATAAATTTTCAGCAGACGACTTTGAAAACAATATTTTAAAAAACCCTGAAAAGTCTGCATAAAAGCTAGCTTTATTGTTTGATAAAGTTGGAAACATTGTGGCCAAATGAGAAATTGTTCATCATGAGCAATTTCACCTTTGGCCACATTGTTTTTAAAAGTTGTCTGATGCTATTGCGTCAAAATGCAGCTGCAGGTTGGGTGGGGTTAACGAAGATCTCGAGAGGTTGTAATGTATAATTCATAAGCACATTACTTTTCTACCTTGATATTGTAGTTGTAGAACATCCACCTTGGGGCAGGAGGTTTCAGGTTTGTTCCTCTTACCTAATGTTATAGGTAAGCATTACGACTGACCTTTCTAGTTTGAGGATAAATTGACCAATAGTTACTTACTAAGAAAGCACTGTGATATAACTAAAATTGTTGAAAGTGGCGTAAAACAACATACAAACAACGTTTCTAGCTTGTAGTGGGAAGATTGTTGTGTGGAGTATTGGTGTGAGAAAACCAGGAACCACATGAGTAGGTGAACTGGCCGCCGTGATATGACTGAAGATTGTTAAACCCAATCAATCAATCAATCAACAAAGTTTCACCTTTATTCTACAGAAAGTGCCTTGCCCTAGGAGGGGTCAAACTGTTATGGAAGACGGGTGTAATCATCAGAAAAGGTCCATTAACAATTCTCCTGGAAATGCTGAGAAATCATGAGGGTAAGTTATTGCTTTTTAATTTCCCTTTCCTTCTTCAGTAGACAACTCGTTATGAGCAATTTCTCCTTTTTCTACAATGTTCACAATGCTTCAGGGGCATCGGAAGGTGTCTGTATGTCAGAAAAGGTTAAAATATTGTAATAAAAGCCTACTTCAGCTGCAGAATTGTCGTATGAGGGAAAGGGTTAATATACTGTTGCAGTGATACAACAGAGATACTGTTTCAATAAAATAATCGTATTTATGCAAATGCTTATAGCATTAGTCCTGATCAGCCTATTCAGATGCATACTTTTATCTGAGTTTTCACTTATGGCATTTAAGACTGAGCAAATGTGGATAAAAAAAGACAATTAAAAGTATAATTTTTTTTTAATATTCCTTTTCTCGCTGTGTTTTCAATTGAAACTCTAGAAAAAGTCAAAATCTTGTTCCATTAGTGATACCATTCTCTAACACTATCAACTCATTACATTCACTCTGTCGTAGGCTCGGACTACTTTCGGTCATTCGACGTTTTAAGAATAGATTCAAACTTTTACCATAACCAACTGGCAAGCTCACTATTAGGTCTCCCTTTCCATTGGCAAGGTATTCTAGTGCTTCACGTTGTTTTTCCTTTAAAACTAGTTATTCATCATAACGGTGAACAATTCAGTCTAGACTTTCCATCTCTGTTTACTTTGGAACGTTTTGGCGTATTGATTTTTTTAGCGGTAAATTTGACATAAAATAGTTTGTTATATTTCTGTCAATATACTCTTATCTGTTTTGTTAACATACATATTTGGGACATTTTCATGTAAGCTATCGATAATCTATTGAAACCTGCACATTCAAGGCTACATTCTTCTGCTTTTAAAGTTTGGGCAGGATTCCTGCACGTGAACATATTGCAGAGATGTATGAGTGAGTGTAAGGAACGACAACTCTACGAAGGAGGATTGGTGTTTTGCATAAGCAATTGCATTGATCTAGGGCCATCTTGGCCCTATTGTTTATTTCAGCAGTTTGAGACGTTGTCATGTGTTTTGCATATAGACTTACATTGCATTACTCGTGTAAGTGATCTAGGGCCATCTTGTTTATAACAGCAATTTGAGACGTTGTCATGTGTTTTGCATTACTCGGGTAAGCGATCTAGGGCCATCTTTGCCCTCTTGTTTATTACAGCAGTTTGAGACGTTGTCATGTGTTTTGCATAAGAAATTACATTGCATTACTCGTGTAAGCGATCTAGGGCCATCCTGGCCCTCTTGTTTATTTCAGCAGTTTGAGACGTCATGTGTTTTGCATAATAAATCACATATTGCATTACTCGTGTAAGCGATATAGGGCCATCTTGGCCCTCATGTTTATTTCAGCAGTTTGAGACTTTTGTCATGTGTTTTGCATTTATAAGCAATCACATTGCATTACTCAGGTGAGCGATACAGGGCCGTCATGACCCTCTTGTTTTTGAATAAAGTTGTAAACCGCTCTTGAATGTCTTCAAAAGTTTTCTGCTGCATATGGTGACTTGGAAGAATTATAAACAAAAAAGCAACTTTCATTGTTCCAAAGTCATTCAACCCTTTCCCATAAACGGACGCTTCCTGATGTGCGGAGCAGAATACTTTGGAAAACTTTCTAACAAAAGGAGAAATTACTCAAAATATAAAATGTCTCCTTTAGTCACACTGTTTTCATCTTTTTTTCAGTAATAATACCTTCATAATATACAGAGATTGTCCATGATATTTTAAAGTCATGTGCTGGAGATATGGTGTGTGGGAAAGGGTTAGCACTTTCGAACTCTTAAGATGATGCAACCTTTTCAGATTTCAAATCGAACGACTGGGAAATGTGACACGAGGTTATTTTTGAGCAACATCTTGTACACAGATTATTTCTCATGTATATTGCATTGTTGCTATTTTTAGCCTGCACTCTTCTATACTAGGTTATATTCCTGACGTTTTGAGACAGCCCCCAAAATAGTTGTTATCCCTTGGTAAAGTTAGTAAACAAAGAATGGGCCACAGGTAAACCAGCATTTTGTATGTTTACCAGAGAAATAACCCTTTACCGGCATAACATTTGTTACCCTTTCCCACATACGAAAATCTCTACAAGGGAAAGTTTCATTATTGAAATCATTTGAAAACATTGTGGCAAAAGGAGAAATTGCTCATTATTTGAACTGATGAACCAAGAGGCGTCTGTATGTGGAAAAGGGTTAAACCTTCCATTTAGATGCATCGGCATCTAACAATTAAACAACATCGTGGAGAAAAGGACAAATTGCTTGCAACAGAAAAAAATCTCTTTCCCTAAATGTTATATTCTCTATTCTTAAATTTCACTTTCATTTAGGGATTGTTCCCCAGATGTTCCTCTGCTGAAGAATTGTTGTATGAGGGATTGGACACTTTTGAGAATGTGTGGATAAACATCTTGCAACGTTGTAAGTCTCTTGCACCAAAAGGTGAATTTGAACATGAGGCCCTAATCCATATCGTAACCTCCTCGGTAGTGTAATGGAAGGCCATCCGCCTCGAGTATGGGAGGTCGCGGGTGTAATCCCCGGCCGGGTCATATCAAAGACTTAAACACTAGTATTAATGGTTGCCCTTCTTGGTTGCGGGATAAGCATTACGACTGACTTGCTGATGACAGACAGGATAAATGGACCACTAGTACTGGTAACTGGCCGTGATATAACTGAAAAAAATGTTGGCAGCTGCAAAAAAAACTACCAACTAATCAATATGCAACTGGTAGACATATCTGCAGCACATTACATATTGAGTAATTTGAGCCGTCCCGCGAGAAAACCAACTTTATGGCATCTGCATAATATATCGACCAGATATCCAGGCCAACACATTCCGTCTCGGAGATATAGAGTAATGGTTCCTGAAACAGAAAATCCACAGGAGGTAAAACGTGTCTGTCCGGGTTTGCCTGCGCGGCATGCTTAGGCTGATCAGGGTCGACAGTTAACGCAGAGTCCATAATTGTGGCTCCCGAGACGGCTCATTTCTTCTTTTGCTACAATATTTTCAACTCTGGTCTAAGATTGAACTTTAATTTACAGAGATTTTCCATACTTTAAAGTCTGCTGCAGATTTGTTGTATGTGGGAAAGGATTAATGTTTGTCCTGATTTTCATCTGTCATTTATTCATGTGTGCCCATCGCCAAACAATGGTTGCTATCAATCGTTCCAAAATGTGCCTTAAGCAGACGTCTTTGAAAACATCTAGGCAAATAAAATAAAATATACGGATGAAAGTGTTCATTTTCTCTTTTGCCACGATGTTTTCAAAAGTCATCTGCTACAGAGCGGCAAAAAGCTTGTATCACAAGGCTTATTGAAGTGTCACGTGTTCTTCCATGTATACATATTTGACCGGTCAGCTGTCCAGAGCGAAGTGACCAGACAAAAATAGCCGGTTTATTATAAAGTAAATACCATTCAGGGTGAGAAAGTTGACCCATACAATGTCATAGAACAGTTTTGTTTTTACATGTGTATACCAGTAAAAGATGT
This sequence comes from Clinocardium nuttallii, assembly GCA_031471495.1. Classification (NCBI taxonomy): domain Eukaryota; kingdom Metazoa; phylum Mollusca; class Bivalvia; order Cardiida; family Cardiidae; genus Clinocardium; species Clinocardium nuttallii. The sequence continues at coordinate 6,262 of JAUELF010240024.1, forward strand.
CCGCTTTTGTCATAAAGAGTTGAAGACATTGTTGGAAAAGTAGGAGTTATTAATGTTGTCAGTATAACTGTATTTCACTAGTATCATTTGAGTGAGCGGGGTTAAATGCCGTTTTCAACAAATGTTCAGTCACATGGCAATCAGTTCACCTACTTATGTGTTATGTGTTTCCTGACGTTCTCACTCCTTTGCTCCACAAAATAGTTTTTCGAAGCAAGTTGCTTCTTCTCATCAATATATACTGTTAGCCCATTGGTGGAGCCACTTGTTGCGTTTACTTTTTTAAAGCAGTAGGACTCCTGGATTAACAGCCTGAGACTCAACTACTATTATCGAGTAAAAGAGTACAGTGCACACTAGAGAGAGGCCTAATAGAGAAGATGTTAGCCATAATTGGACAAGTTTTGAGACGGTTGCAGTAATAACTGGAAAAACGGATGTACACTTTAAAAAAAACTGATTTATAAGCCTTGAAGGAAATTAGTTTGCGTTAATAATATGTTCCACATTAGCACGAAGTGCTTAAGGTGAGCTATTGTGAACACAGTTTCTCCGGCGTCCGTCCGTCTTGCGTCGTCCGTCGTCAACAATTGCCTTGTTAAAACTATACAGGCTACATTTTGCATCGATCATCATGAACATTTATTAGAACATTCATCTCCATCAAATCTTGGAAGTTCGAAACTGAGCCATATGAGGTCAAAAACTAGGTAACTAGGTCAAATTGAAGGAAAATCTTGTTATCACTCTTGAGGCCGGATTTCAACTTGAGCATGTTGAAACTTTATAAGAAATTTGGGTTAGGGTTAGGGTTAGGTTGGGTCAAATCAAGGTCCTTATGCCAAATTGAAGGAAACTCTTGCTACACTCTAGAAGCTACAATTGTTTGCCTTGAGGCTGCGTTTTTAACTTGAACTTGTTGAAATTTTATCTGAATGTTTGTCTTGATGTAGGCTAAGTTCAAATATGGGTCATGCCATGTCAAAAACTAGGTCAACTTGAAGAATTTGTTAACACTGTAGGAGCCGCATTTTTGTTTGTTTCAGTAGCTTCAAATTTGGTCAGAATGATTGTCTTAATAATATCTAGCCATTGTTCGAATATAGGTTAACAATATTTGGTTAAAAACTAGATCACTAGGCCAAAATGAAGAAAAATCTTGTTAACACTCTTGATGTTGTATTTTGAACTTGAGCATGTTTGAAACTTTGTCAGAATAATTGTTTTAATGTTTTGCATAATTCAGGTTTTCAAGCGATGTAGGGCCACTATGGCCCTCTTGTTTGTTCACTTATGAAGCTAGTTTCATTCGAACTTATTTTGCATTATTGTAGATTACATGTAATGCTTGTTTAGTTGAAATATATGCTAAGTTCGAATATGGATGTATCTAGGCGAAGGTCGAATATGGGTCATGTTTGATGGTATATTGACCAAGTTTGAATATAGGTCATGTTGAATCAAAATGAAGGTCATGAGGCCAATTTTAAGACAGATTCTGGTACAAGTTAAAGACCACATTATTAAAAAATATTCTTCTCAGAACAAATTGACCCAATTTTCAAAATATTGCATATACATATTCCTATGGTGACTTTCCATGTAAAACGAACATGCTATCAGGGCCTCAAGCTTCTTTCAACTTTTACAAAGTGTCTATTTATATCGCCTTATGGTATCGGAGCAATACTGGCCCCCTTGGACATTTTGCTTCCTTTTTCAATAATATTATCAAAATCGCGCCAGGGTAATCAATCATTGTCTGCCTAAAAGAGTCAATCATTGTTATAGATGTAAATACTGATGGTAAATTACAAGAGTCAATCATTGTTATAGATGTAAATACTGATGGTAAATTACAAGAGGTTCAACTTCAAATCTCCTGTATGTTATACCAAAAGGGGGGACACAACAAGACCTCATTTGAGCCGTCCCGCGAGAAAACCAACATTATGGACTCTGCGTAAAGTGTCGACCCTGGCCAGCCTAAGCATGCCGTGCAGGCTTACTCGGATAGACACTTTTCGCCTCCTGTGAATTTTCTGTTTCAGGAATCATTTCTCTATACCTCTATCCCTCGGATACGGAATTTTTCGGGCCGGATCAGTCTGCTCGGCCAGCGCAGGCTGACCTGGTCGATACATTACGCAGATGCCATAATGTTGATTTTCTCGCGGGACGGCTCATTTCATCTAATTGGACCCACTATGATAAATCATTAACCCTTGACCTCATGTATATTTATTGTGTTGCATTTGCATTAAACAACTTTTAGATAAATCATGATGAGCGACTTCACTTTTGAACACAATGTTTTCGCTTGTTTAGTAATTATATAAACATTTATACAGATTGCAATAGTTTTGCCTATATGCTGCAAACGTGTTGTATGTGGGAAAGGCTTAACCCAGTTTCGCGATTTTCATTTGAAAAAGAAGACAATACAATAGATTGCCAATCTCTATAGGTCATATAATACGATAAAACGTTTACATGTTTGACCCAGTTTTATAATTGAATGTGTTGCATCATTTTGCAATTTGTTAACTTCCCAAGTTGACAACATACATTTCAGATAAATTAATTTTGTGATGGAGGAGAAAAACTTGGACCAAGCCATAGTATGTCTGTACGCAATGACATTAATATATCTAGCATTTTTTATTTGGGGGCAGAATTCCTTCATAATTCATATTCAAAGTTTTAGTGTGAGGGGAACATGGACCAGTTTGACCTGGTCAAAGGTCAAGGTCACTATTGCTATAAATCGTCTTTATGAAATCGCCTAGCACTATGTTTGAATTCCTTACAAAGACTCGTTGTCAAGGGAGCTTGGGTAAATTGGCATGTTGCCGACCTTAGTCAAAGTTCCTTACAAAGACTCGTTGTCAAGGGAGCTTTGGTAAATTCGCATGTTGCCGACCTTAGTCAAAGTTCAATGTCATAGTTGCTATGAATAGCTGGATTGGTGTTTGAAACCATAGCACGTTTGATCTTAGCTCACAGAGTGCACACGATGAGCTTTTGTGAGAACAGTTGTTGTTTTTATTTATTTTCTAATTTCTAGCACTTGTGGCCATCTTGTACCACAAGAGGTTGAACAGTTTGTTGTCTGTTCAAATCTTCTCCTCTTCTTCTCTTGAACTGGTTCAAAATAATGTGCAAACTGTTTAACCTCTTGCGGTACAAGATGGCCGCACGTGCTAGCAATTATAAATAAATAAAACAACAACTGCGCTCTTAAACCACTGGCCCAATTTAAAAATAAATGTCCAAGAAGGTTTCTTAACTAGCATTCATTATTTAAACAGTTACGCTTCTCTGCACAAGACGACAGCCAGCGTTACCACATGAAATGAGCCGTCTCATGAGAAAACCAACATTATGGCATCTGCGTTATGTATCGACCAGATCAGCCTGCGCTGTCCGCGCAGACTGATCCGGCCCTAGAGTAATGATTACTGAAACAGAAAATCCACAAGAGGCGAAAAGTGTATAACCGGGTAAGCCTGCGTGGCATGCTTAGGCTGATCCGGGTCGACACCTTACCCTTACGCAGAGACCGCAATTTTGGTTTTCTCGCGAGACGGCTCAAATATCTTTAAATGACACCTTTCAAAATAAATTCAGGTAAATGTTCCTTTAGTTACCATCTACCAAACACGTTTAAGTCGAACAAACGCAAGAGCTAGAACAAAGAAATGTTCTTGGAATTATATCATCTTAACTAATTTACACATACACAAAACCATACATCTTTGCAGCCAGGAATACAAATAGGAACTTGTTCTTTCAAAACCACTGAACAAATTTCAGACTAAATTCACTCAATTATTCCTTAAGTGGCCTTTAACAAAATTGTTGAAACCGTCTTTGTTCACGGGTTATGTAGAAACCTTGATAAATCACTCATATAATAGGCTGACAAGTTCTCATTTCAAAATAACCTACGTCAAAGGTCAATGCTACAATTTCTAATTATGTCTTGCCGTGCACATAGCCTATCCTATATCTTCATTAACAGTTTTGGGGCAAAGCACTCTCCCAAATAAAAGGTTTCGGGGTGCATACTATATTATAGTCACTGTGTTATGCATTTGTTTGCCCTTCTCCGTGTGTGTCGGTGTGTCTTGACTATTTCTCTGCGTCTGCTGGCAAAAATATGAAAACATTTCTTGAAATGTGAGTAGAATTATTGAATAAAGTTGAAAACATCTCTTGAAATGAGAGTAGAATTATTGAATAAAGTTGAAAACATTGAGGCAATAGGAGAAATTGCTCATAATGAGTAATTTATCCTTTTGGCTACAATGTTTTCAAATATCATCTGCTGCAAATGCATCTTTATGTGGGAGTGGATTAAATAAAAAAGAATTATATATTTTACAACCCATCATGGGAACAGAACCTTTTTCAACTATATACGATGTTTCTATATTACAACCCATCATGGGAACAGAACCTTTTTCAACTATATAAAATGTTTCTATATTACAACCCATCATGGGAACAGAACCTTTTTCAACTATATACAATGTTTCTATATTACAACCCATCATGGGAACAGAACGCTTTTCAACTATATGCAATGTTTCTATATTCATTCATCGAGATTGGTTTTTTTTTGTCTATATGTTGTCAGGGTCGTCTGCTGCAGATTTGTTGTACGTGGGAAAGGGTTAACCAATTGTCTTGTTGCTCATTGTAAAGGGTAAACATGGTATATTGTACGTGGGAAAGGGTTAACCAATTGTCTTGTTGCTCATTGTAAAGGGTAAACATGGTATATTGCCAAGTTATTAAATGAGCCGTCCCGCGAGAAAACCAACAGTATAGCATCTGTTTAATGTATCGACCAGATCAGCCTGCGCTGTCCGCGCAGACTGATCCGGGCCGACACATTCTGTTTCCGAGGGATAGAGGTATAGAGAAATGATTCTCGAAACTAAAAAACACAAGAGACAAAAAGTGTCTATCCGGGTTAGCGTGTACGGCTCAAATGTAATGTGCTTTTGTTAGGAGAGAATGGCAAATATTAGACGAAAGTTGAAGTGATTTTCAAGTCGGAGTTCTATTGAAGACTAGATATGTAAATATAGATTACATACAATTTGAATTAATATATAAGCCTTCTTCTTGTTAGCTGTTTCATATCAATGACAAGATCGTATACCAAGAAGAAGTTTAAACAATCTTGCACGAAGCCCATAATATTCTCGTTTTGTCAAGCATGTAACACATTTTTCAATGTTTGACCATTTTGATATATTAAAAGTGGTCAGTAATGCACAAAGTCAACTTATCCGCTAAGTTTGTATCCCTTTTCCGTATACAGCAGCAACTCAGCAAATATGCAGCAGACGACTTTGAAAATTCGGAAAATCTTTATGAATGAAAGAATTATTATTGAAAAGAGTTAAAAACGTTGTGGCAAAAAAATAAAATAAATTGCTCACTCACCATGAGCAATTCCTTATCTTGTCACAATGTTTTCTAGTCCCCCTTCTGCAGATGTGTCAAACACACGTGCAGTTCAGAAAGTGTAAAAGCAGTCCGCTTTTAGAGTATATACAATGCATTATGTTTAACCCTTTCCCACATGCAAAATCATTTTCGAGCATTTGCAGCAGATACATTCTTAAAACACGCTGGCAAACGTCCAACATTTAGTCATTTTGCCACAGTGTTTTCAACTGTTTTCAAGTTATCTTTATCAATTATAGAGTTTTTCCATATTTTGCCCAGATATTATCAAAAACATCTGCTGCAGATTTGTTGCATGCGAAAAAGGGTCTACCTGATTTATATGTTGGTTTGTTTTGGGGGCTCTAGGTTATCTAAATGCGTCCTGATATGCACACTGGTGCAAGAACAGAAACGAAGGTCGAACGAGACACGTCACACACTAACTGACCTTCCGAAGAGTTCCGAAACTAACCCACTCTCTAATACAATGAATCTGCAGACGACTTTCATAAACATCTACATAAACCTATTCAATATCTGTTTAACCCTTTCCCTTATATAAACGATTTCTGACGCCTCTGCAGCAGACGACTTTCATAAACATCTATACAAACATATTGAATATCTGTTTAACCCTTTCCCTTATATAAACGATTTCTGACGCCTCTGCAGCAGACGACTTGTTGAAAACAAAACATGGTTTTCAACCATCTCTATTCAATTATAGTAGTTTCAAGTTCCATATTTTTCGGGTATGTTTTCAAAGTCGTCTGCTGCAGATGTGTTGTATGAAAGTTAAATGGGTTAAATGAAAGTGTAAATGCTATTTGATATTTATGAGTTGCATCTGTTAATAATAAATAGTTTTATCCAAATGAATAATTACTTCATTGTTCTGGAGTGCATATCTCATATAACAGCTCTCTGTACTGTTGCTCACATTTATCAAGTTCTCCGTGTT
>JAUELF010240045.1:0-12684 GCA_031471495.1 Clinocardium nuttallii
GGGGTGATGTCGGTGTGTCTGTCAAGTCTCACCAGAGCCCTCACCGTCCGTTATATGCGCTGCGTCCAGAGAGGGTGATGTCGGTGTATATATGTTTCGGGCGGAAAAGTGCATTAACTGTAACTGTTGAAGCTACAGTGCTGGCTCAGGATATCATAACGTATCATTAATGCTTGTGGCAGATAACAATGCTAATAGGCTAATTGTATATTCTGTTGTTTCATAAATATTTTAAATATTCAACGACTAGGATAGCCGCTTAGTATGTCAATAGAAACACGAATAATACGCTCGTCAATCAACCCTTATTCACGCTCGTCAATCAACCCTTATTCACACTCGTGTTTTAGGTGTTAAATTTACGTCACAGAAGTGCAAAGAAAACGAGGTTGCAGCGGTTCATCATGACTGTTTGTATCTCTTTTAATATCAATGAGCCGTCCCGAGAAAAAGCAATCGCGCAGACTGATCTGGGCCGACACATTTCGTCTCAGGGGAGCTATAGGTATAGAGTAATGATTCCTGTAACAGAAAATCCACAGGAGGCAAACAGTGTCTATCCATGTAAGCCTGCGTGGCATTCTTAGGCTGATCCGGGTCGATACTTTACGCAGAGTCCATAATACGTTTACGTCGGTACCTATACTCGTGAAGCTCAGTTTGGAATGGTCACGTTCTGGCATTGGACGTGTCACATTCCAAATTGTGCAAATAAATAACGGAAATGACACAGTGTCATTTTATGACAGTGGATATTAAAATGAGATACAACAACAGTTGAAATTTTCCGAACTAAACGTATCGGCACGTGACCGAAGACTTTAAGAAACGGCACAATAAGCAAAATACATTGGGCGAAAGGAAGTTTGTGTCATGAACATTAAAGACACAGGCTTAATGAAATATAATATGTTACATTTCAATATCCATAGTACATGTAGATAGGTAGAAATGTGTTTTAAAAAATTGGCAATTATCCCTAAGATACAGCAATACTAATAAGACAATCATTTCCATTATGTCTTAACAATTCCACCGCAACAGGGCGATGTATCGTCTCTATAGATAGCAAGACTAAACAAAACATAGTATATTGATTGATTGATTGATTGATTGATTGATTGATTGAATCGTGATTTACTCCGCTTTCAACATTTTACCAGGTTTATCACGGCGTCTCCTTGGTAAGTTATCAGTACTACTGGTCCACTAATCCTGACAACAGCCAGTCAGACGTAACACTTACCCCCAATCTGACTAAAGTACACGATCTTTCCATAAATGTAAGCGTAGCTTTTGTAGGAGATGATTTTAATGAGATTGCACTTACCCCACAACCTTGAGCGCAAGGAGAACAGCAACTACTACCATTGTTAAAGTCTTTGATATGACCCGGGCGGGTTTCGAACTCGCGAATTCCCGCACCCGAGGCAAACAAAAACTTGAAAGGCAATTATTGAACGAAGTCATACAATATAGTGGACTATTGGTATTACCTTATTTGCAGGATGACTCGGGATGTATTGATCGAAACAGGTAAGCCACCTGGGGATTACCGTAATGGGTAATGAGATCGAGAATGGTATGGGATACTGAAAAATTAATTGGTAAAACTCTTAACAATGTTAGTGGATAAATACCGTCATGGCATGGGAAAACCCGTCTTATTTATAATCGGTCGTTTAAATGGACGTCCGAGATCGTATTGCAATTGTGAATTGAAAACTGAATGGTTATATCTTCGAATTGTCATAGATTAAGCTTATTTCACCGTTTACTTTAGAACTGTGTATTTGTCACCATATTCACGACATTTTTGTGTTTTTCATCGCCTCGTTGACTATGTTTTAGATCATCCTCATGTTATTTGTTGTAGAATACAGGTATGGAAGAAAGACTGACATCATACAAGGCATCATAGGAAAAGGAGGAACAACTGATCATGTATATGAATGCGAATATATGCTAAGATAAGGATCGCCCCTTTCCTTTTTTTCCCATATATCCATGGAAAAAACCACGGCTTAAAACTTCTTTTACCGCAACTACGAAATGTAAAAGTATTGTGTAAAATAAAGCAAACATTCACTAAGGATAAATTATTTGTGATTTAAGCCGAACCTTATCAAAACAGAGTCTCTTGATTTCTTCCACAGTGAGTGGAAGCTCTGAATAGACAATTACAAGAACTAGTTAAAAAAATAAGCTCCTGAAAAAAAGCAAAGTTGACCATCTCGCGAGAAAACCAACAGTATGGACTCTGCGTAAAGTGTCTACCCTGATCCGCCTAGGCACGCCACGCAGGCTAACCCGGACAGACACCGTCGCAACGCAGGCTCCGCAGGTCGATACATTACGCGGATGCCATAATGTTGGTTTTTTCTCGCGGGACGGCTCAAATGGTGATTTTCCCGTGACACAGCCGATATTATGTATGATTGCTGTCGTCAATAGATAATATCGATCTAGCTTCATTAACACGATTAGGACGGTTGTCCTTATCGGTTTATCTAACAATACAGATTCTGAATCCGTAACAAATCTAATAATATATATAGTATTGTTAAAGACATCTGCTTGAAACATATCTAGGTAGGAATATATTAAGCCAGGAAGAATAGAAATATTAGCCTTGGAAACCAACACCATGGACTCTACGTAACGTATCGAGCCAGATCAGCCTTCGCAGTCCGCGCAGGCTAATCCGGGCCGACGCATTCCGTTTGGGGGAATAGAGTCAAATAGTAATGATTCATGAAACAGAAAATCTACAGGAGGAGAAAAGTGTATGTCTGGGTTAGTCTGGGTCGATATATTACGCAGAGATTATAATGTTGGTTTTCTCGTGGAACGGCTTATACAATGCTTGATTAACACATTGGGTGAAATTATACAATGCTTGATTAACACATTGGGTGAAATTATACAATGCTTGATTAACATATTGGGTGAAATTATACAACGCTTGATTAACACATTGGGTGAAATTATACAATGCTTGATTAACACATTGGGTGAAAAGGAGAACATTGCTTTATGTTTGCTTTTACCACTATTCATGGGTTTTTTAAAAAATAAATATTTATTAAAGGTACTGTACGTCAAGTGCATCACGGGAAAAAATAAAAAGTTGATATTTATTCAATTCGTTGGCATTTATAAAAAAAGAAGGATTTGGTCAACATCGGATCCTATCAACTTATCTCTGAAATTCAATATAACTACCCTATCAATATCGAAATCAACCTTAAAAAACCACCCCAAGAAATCCTCAAGAATTTGGTATCAGTTATTCGAAAATCATTTTATTTAACTTTGTCAGAAAAACATATGAATTTAGACTTTCAATAATTATGGAAGGGAATATCTGTCAAATAATATCTAGATATTTTAGATTCTCTCAATAACATAACTATAGTTAAATCACAGTGGTTAAACATCTCTTTTTCTTTTCTGTGTTTTTTGAGATCTCACTTCGAAGAATGGATCATACATAAATATTTGAGCTTAGAAGTACAGCGCATAAATGCACACTTGCGTGTCTACACGTATACAACTCATCGTAGCTGATCTTAGTCTTCACTGTTAAAACTTGAAATAGTCAGAATTTAATTTAAATTTATATTAACTAACAATGCATAGTTACAAAATTAATGAGTTTTTTTTATAATTTCCGTATAAATTCTTGCTATGTTTTTGTCTTTTATGTTTTATAGCGAATTACTTCCCTTTAATAATATAACAATTTATAGTAGTAGTGTCCCAACGTTTGATTAAATCCCGATCGATAATCATTTGACACGGAGAGTAGATTCCAACCTAAACTAATACAGTCACAGAGGCCTAGATAAGAACGACTATTCAGCTCTTTTCTCCACAATATCTCGCTTATTATCCAACCAAACCCAATTAAGTAGGTACTCAAACGAATCGTGTCATTGAGACGATTCTTTTGAGTACCCACAACATAGCGCTAGAGGGCCAACTAAGATTTTTTGAACATGAAAAAATACCCTTATCTAGAGCTCTGCAAGTGTTTGAGAAAGTACATGTATATTTACATTTATTTAAGAATTGTGTTTCTTTCTAAGATTCAATCATCAAAATACCAGTGACTTAGCTTAGTGTCAAAATGACGCAAAACAATAAGTATATTAATCCTTCCCCTTATACCCCCAAACTAACAGCAGAGAGGACTTTGGTCACATATCGGCAAAACTATGAAAAACATATATAGATATAGGAAAGTATAATGATTGAATAGTGTTGAAACCATTGTGGCAAAATGAGAAATTGCTCTCCTTTTGTTACGATGTTTTCAAACGTTGTTAGATGAATAGGCATCAGATCACGTCTGTATGTGGGATTGGGTTGAATATTTTTGTTTTAAAAGATAAAGATATTTTTGTACCGGTTTTTCGATTTTCTCATTAGCGGACGGCGGTAAAGTGCGGAAATCTCTAGAAATGAAAATATATTTATTGAAAAGAGAGGAAATCAGTGTGGCACATAGATCACTTGTTCATTATGAGCAATTTAACCATATGCTACAATATGTTAAACCTTGTCTTCTGCAAATGCGTCAGAAAGCGTCTATATGTGGGATTGGGTTGAATATTTCGTTTTTAAAAGATTAAGATCTATTTTAATGGGTTTAAATAAAGTTATAAAGGTCGTTGAACGTTTTGCTTGACCGTGTGAGACAGTGCAACTATGTCCTCAGACTGATTAAATGTTCCCAGAGACTTTACGTCGGATTCATTACTGGTTTACGTAAATAAAAGGCGCCAGAGGAACAATTAATGAAGATTTCCCGTTGTCACTTTGATCACCTTTCCCATTTACGGACGGATTTGGCGCCTCTGCAGCAGACGACATTTGATACGCATTTACTCCTTTTACTCCTTTTGCACTAATGTGGTCAACTCTTTTTGTTCTTTTTTGTCTGTTTCATTTATTTTTGTCTTAATGTTTTTTTAAGTCATCTGCTGCTACATTGGTCAATGTGGGAAAGGGTAAATGAATATGAACTATTATAGTCGCAGAATCCGGAGAATGAACCTTTACCCTCCGCATCAGCTTTTATAACATTTCGAAAACAAGTGCAATAGTTTTCACGTTTAAAAGAATAGAATTTTAATTGAGCAATGCTCCGATAAAAAAAAAGAAGCGGAAAAGGATCAATCTGTTGATTGAATGATTTGAGTTTATTGCCGTTTTCAACGATTGTTTATTTATATTAAGCACTTATATATACTAACTTGGCACTATTTGAGTAGAGATGTGTAAGTCGTGTCGGGAGTAATGGCTCACTTGCCGGAAAATCCCTACTAAGTATATATAGTTAAGTGTAAGCATATATCATTTATAATAGTTATTGTTGTTGTCGTAGTCCTTATAGACGTCGTCGGATGCAGATGCGTTAAAATGCGTCCTATATGTGGGAAAAGGTTACAACAAAATATAGCCGTGTGCGGGAATTCGTCCTCAGAGACAAATATCAGTTTGTCACTTAAGTATTCCTTTTGAATATGTCAATTATTACTGATAGAATTGCAAGTGTGTCATGTATTCCTTACTGAATTGTTAATCAAAGGAATATAGGTGCATTGATCATTTCTCGTTGGACGAGTTTCTCTCTGTTGTTTCTACATTCCACAGATCAATTTGTTTTAAACGTTTAACTCTTTCATTGCCGAATTTTAATAAAGTTGACCCTTCTATGCTGAAAATTGGACAACTCCATCGGTTTCGTCCAACAGGCAATTTGGTGAAATTTAATATTAAGACGAGCTGTCCCGCCTGAATCTGCATAGTTTGGCAGCAAAAGAGTTAAACATTTATTTAGAACAACATTAAAAATGAAAACTCATACATACTTTGAATTTATACTTTGACATCTCAAGACGATAATATTAACATAAGTATGATCAAAAAGTGGTTAAAATAGAGCAGTCTGTACAACAGTAATTATAACCGTATGACATAACAATCGAACAGAACGTGACACGACAATACAATCTGCAGAAGCATTATGACATATATGAAGCGGAAGAATAAGGAAAACATTGTGGCAAAAAGTTGACATTGCTCAAATTACCAATCTTTCGTCTTGCTACAATGTTTTCAACACTAACCAATACTTATACTTTCGCTTATATCTGCAAGGGGAAACCTCGGTGATCTCCGTCAGAAGTCGTAAGAAATCGGTATTGTTCGTGGACTTGTCGGTCATTTCCGGTGGAAATTGGACAATACCGATCTCAATCGAAAGTCACGGTGTGTGTATAAGCGATGTTCTACGTTATATGCAGTTTGATCACGCTCCTGTCTTTTTACAATAGGAGCCGACAAAAGAGATTATTGTCATAGCTGCAATTTATTTCAATATTACTGTGTGTAGGACTGTTTTCGTATGGGGTTATCCCCAGAAATATGTATGAAGTAAAACCTGACTAACAATGCCGTGCGTATTGTCACAGAGTTGTGCCTATAATCTATGCATTTCGTTAAATAATTAAACACTTTAACTTTCTCTAGAAATTCTCAAAAGCCATTAACAGGAGTTAATAGTTATTCCATTTTGATAAAAGACTTAGAATTGTCAGTGTTATAGTCCCGAGGTTAATGTCAGTAGTCTGTCACGCTGTGACCCTATTGTTCATTTCGTAATGTAAATCCGATAATGTGTTACTTTTATTGGAGTGTAACGTTACTCTCAAGATTAGTTCAGTTATATCACGGCGACAGTTCACTTATTCAAGATGCCTGGGTACAACTTCAGCAATTTGTCAATTTCTTTCGTATCTTACGAAAATTGAATTGGAATTTTGACGATAGAAATTATCATTTTGGGATTGATTAAAATTGAGTGTGGGAAAAGTACGAGCAAATGTTCCTTCTCGTACAACATTTTTCAACGTTGTCTGTTTGAAACAATATGCGAAAGTGTCTTTCTATTAAATGCAGATATACAATCGAATTTTAGTACGACATATGTGAGTGGCTGAATTAACAGACAGATCCAGATCAGTATGTGCGAAATCTGCACGCAAATACCCCGCTAAAGTTGATTTACCCGGATCGTAACTTGTATCTTTATACCATATATGAACCAGTGCATGGGAACAGCCTAATATATATTTGATAAACAATTTAGATTCAGATCAGTATCCGTACAGTCTAATCGAAATCTCCACTGATCACATATTGCTTACAAAAGATTGTTAACCCTTTCCCTCATACGACAATTCTGCAGCAGACGACGATGAACATATTTTGTCAAAAATTGGAAAATCTCTATAATTGAATGGATAACCTATGACTAAAAGTGAAAAACATTGTGGCAAAAGGAGAAATTGCACGTTTTGTGCAATTTCTTCTTTTGTCACTATTTCTTCAAAAAGCCGTCTGCTGCAGAGGCATCAGAAAGCGTCTATATGAGGGAAAGGGTTAAGCAATTTCACCTTTTGTCACAATGTTTTCAAAAGAAGTCTAAATATACTGAGGCGTCTAACTGAGGCTGCTTGAGGGAAAGAGATAATGGACGACACAGATACACTTCCACCCCAATACATGCTGTAGGTGCATTACCTTTATAGTGGGAAAACCCATATTGCAAGGCATGTAAGTGCTGTTCAGGACTTAGGTGGGGAACTTGTGAACCTGTAACATTTATCAGAGACTGTGTACTAAAATGGTTGTGAGTTTTTACCAGTATTTCAATGACATCACAGTGGCCAGTTTACCTAACCACGTGTTTCCTGAGTCTTTCTGAAGCCCCAGTCACAATGAAACTGACGTTGTACAAAACATACATTTATCCGTCATGTTTAAATTTTGTAGGAAGTTAACGATGTTGTGGATGCTTTAATGACAGAAACAGAAAGAAAAGGCAGATCATTTCTTACTCATGTTTTGAATTTCATTTATAGGATATTCATATTCTAATATATTGTAAAGGATAAAAGTGGCATCAATCAAGCTCTTTTATTTAATATCCTAAATGTTCTCAGGCCTAAAAAGGTGCAATTTCTCCTTTTGTAACAATGTTTTCCACTTTTTGTAAACCATTCAATTATAGAGATTTTCTACTTTTTGACAAAATATGTCCAAAGTCGTCTGCTGCAGAATTGTCGTATGAGGGAAAGGGTTAAAAGAGATTCCCATATTTTCGTCTTGGTAATTTCAATTTGGGGGTTAATTGTAATTTGTGGTGTTTAAGAAAGATAGCATTAAATACAAGAAACAATACTCAATGTAAATGTATTGGAACATCATTGCAATAACCATAACATTGGATTTTAAATCTTTTCAGTTTGGAATTTTTTGTTTCTGTGAGAATTGATTGGAATTATAATAATAAAAGAGTTAAAAAGAAAATGTTGTCATAAATATCACACAAGCTTCAATTGATAACTAATTCTAACACTCAAGTTAACCATTTTCCACTTAAAGATGCATCTGCAGCAGACAACATTTGAAAATATTATGGCAAAAGAAGAAATTGATCATCATGATGAACAATTTCTCCTTTTTGCTGCAATGTTTACAACTCATTTCAATAATAATACTTTCGTATAATAAGATTTTCTGTGTTTTTAAAAGTCGTCTATTGCAGATTTAGTGTATGTTGATGTGAAGGGTTAATTAACAGGAGTAATCTCAGAAACATTTGTTTAGCCTTCCAATGGGTCAGCAAGTGAAAGCCTGACAGACAAAATATGAAATCATGGATATGGATGAATAAAAAGTGATCCCCAAGTGTGTCTCTATGCCAAGTATGTCAGGCAGCACAAAAACACCATACTTATCTTAATTATAACATTACAAAAAGCTTCTTTTACCTGTTGGAGTTCTGTTAGCACCCAAAGTACTTTCAACACTTCTCTGCTGTTGTTGTTGTTGCTTAGCAACTGCAAAAGAAACATCCACAAATTACATGCTTCAGGTACATCTGGACGGGGCTTTGAAAGTCAAGATCTTAACAAAACACTGTTACTTGACTGTATAGATTCCAAGGTGGGGGTCTACCGGATAATTTTAACATTAACCCATTACAACTTTGAAAGTAAATATTCAATAACCTGAAAAGTCTCTATTTATAAATGAAAGTTTAGTTACAGAAAAATGTTGAAAACATTGTGGCAAAAGAAAAGAATTCTCCTTGGTGATTGTTTTCAAAGGTCTTCTACTGCATCTTTAGAAAACATTGCTGGAAAAAGGAGAAATTGCTCATAATGAGCAATCTTTTACTTTATCACATGTTTTTAAGTCTATTAAACTATATTTTATGTTCTTGTATCTATAGAGCTATTTTGAAATTCAGAACATTTTGACAAAATATTTTTGGAATAAAAGCATTTAATGTAGTATACATGTCAGTCAAATCACTGCATTTTTGTGTAAATTACCATGACTATTAGTGTGTTTATCCATATTAAACCCTTTCCGACATACAGTGGCTTTCTGCAGCCTCTGCACAAGATCACTTTTGAAACATTGTGGCAATAGTAGTTATTGCTTATAATGAGCGATTTCCCTTTTGCCATATTGTTTTCAACTCTTTTCAGTAATTATATTATCATTTTAAGACGTTTTCCATATTTTTGCCTATATGATTTGTCATCTGCTGCAGATTTATTGTATGTGGGGAAGGGTTAAAAAAAAGTCTATTCAACTATAATAATTATAGGGATTTTCCGATTTTTTGCTTAAATGTGTTCAATTTCTTATGCAGATTTTATACTTTGGGAAAGGGTTAAATTATTTTTCCAGACAATTTAAAAACCAAATATTCTTACAAATAAGAAGATTATAAAGGTCCTTAATCGTACACTTGCTTTTATAGAACTTTGTAATTTTTAATGTTCTTACTCGAAAGTTTTTGTTGGAATTCAATTCTTTGAACAATTTTGAAAGAGAAACACTTTAAGGAACATTCCTTATAAAATTAAATTTTAAATAGTCCATTGGTTTACAAAGATGCTTGCAGGAATATGTGAACAGACAGACGGCAAACGATAAGTGATCACAATAGTGAACTAAAAAGGGTTAGCTTAAATAATGTTTAATGAATTTTTCATCAGTATTTCAATTATAACTGACAACCTTTAAAACAGACAACTAATAGCATTTTCTCTAATTGCATTTACGTTTTCAACTCTATTCAATTATTATACTTCAACCTTTAGAGATTTTTAAAATATTTGCCTAGATGGTTTCAATGTCGTCTGCTGCAGATTTGTTGTATGTGGTAAAGGGTTTTAACCCATTCTCTCATACGACAATTTTGCAGCAGACGACTTTTAACATATTTCGCCCAAAAAAATCTGTATAATAGAATAGATAACCTATGACTAAAAGTGGAAAAATTTGTGGCAAAAGGAGAAATTGCATGTTTTGTGCAATTTCTTCTTTTGTCACTATGTTTTCAAAAAGCCATCTGGTACAGAGATGTCAGAAAGATTTAATGCTTTCTTTCTGAAACACCACAAATTACAATAATCCCCCAAATTGAAATAACCAAGACGTAAATATGTAAAAACTCTTTTAACCCTTTCCTTCATACAACAATTCTGCAGCAGACGACACTTTGAACGGAAAAATTTGTGGCAAAAGGAGAAATTGCATGTTTTGTGCAATTTCTTCTTTAGTCACTATGTTTTCACAAAAGCCATCTGCTGCAGAGACGTCAGAAAGGGTCTATATGAGGAAAATGTTTTAAGGATTACCTTCTTTGAACATGGCAATTTGCTGAGTGGTTAGTGTGGGGATTTTCATCCTTGTTGCATATTCCTGTATTGCAGACTGATTAATGGAATAGCCTTGAGGTTTGCCAACATTTCCACTGGAGAAACTTGGATGGCTGGTTTTCAGTAAGGCCTCAGCCGTAATTTGGGTACCAAGAGGAGTTACAGTGCTGGTAGGTTTCAATTTGACCGCCTGACTCGCAAATCCTGAACTTGTGGTTGAAGAGTTATTACTTAGCACTGAATTAGGGGATGCAAACAATGATTGAAGTAATGGTTGAGATGGCTTACTTATTGAAGCAACAGGTTTTGCGGATGGATTGTTATGTAACACATGCCCTTGAATCAAGTTCTGAGTGTTTGTGACCGTGATGATGTGACCTTGACCTTGCTTGGCCTGAGAGGTGATAACTGGCGTTGGACTGACCTGAGGTGATTTCCTGAGTTGGTCCATACTTGAGGAAACTCGACCATACAAGTGATCAGTTGGAGATGATTGATTTACACCAAATTTTTGCACTGATCCTGTAGGTGACACTGATACAGACACTAATTTCCTAGACGTTGAATCATTTAGCTGTTTTCTTATCACATTCTCTGTCAGCAAGGACACCCTTTCTGGACTTTTCTGAAACACATTGCTTAATTGTTTTGGTGTCACTTTTGGTGCAGGATTTCTTCCCATTGCCATACTCATAGGACTTTGACTGGGTGGCTTTGGTTGGTTCCCTGGTTGCTTTTGTTGCTGTGCAAAATGCTTTCCTATAGCCCCAAACTCTTGTAAGGTAGTAAGTTGTTGTTTGGAAAGAGTGGTCGACTTTGGTTGGTTCCCAGCTTGCTTTTGCTGTTGTACAAGATGCTTTCCAATAGCTGCAGCTTGTAGGGTAGAAAGTTGTTGCTTGGCAAGACTGGGTGCTTTTAGTTGGTTCCCAGCTTGATTTTGCTGTGGCACAATGTGCTTTCCAATAACCTCAGCTTGCTGTAAGGAAGAAAGCTGTTGCTGTTTCCTAGCCTGCTGTAGAATTTTGGACTGGTTTTCTAAAAGTTTAAGCTGTTGCAATGCTTTATCTCCAGATATTCTTTGTTGGATCTGTTTCTGAAGAAATTGTTGTTGGGCTGTCGACAAAGATTTTGGACTAAGGTCTTTGCCTGCAGCACTTTTTGTAAACTTTTCAAACTGTGACATGTATGTACTGGGGGACCCAGTGGCACTTGCAGGTGATGACTGTCTCTGTACCGGCTGGTTGGTGTTTGTTTTTGGAGGTGAAGTTCCAATCGTTGCCCCGGTAATGGATGATCTGAGAATGTCCGACACAACATGGTCCCAAGATTTTTCCGGTTGATTTGAAGTTGGTGTAGTTTTGTTGGTTTCATTTAGATTAGTGTTCTTGGGAGACATGTTTGAGATCGATGTTGTATTATTTGACGACTGTTTCTGAACACTTAGACTGCTAGTTGATAAGTTACTGTTTCCCCTTTGACTACCATTCATAGAATCGTAATTCAAAAATGTTGGAGTTATGTTCTTGGTCACCACAGTAGGTGTACCCTGTATAGAACTATTTGAACTATTCACAGCACTCGGCGTTGATGATGCTGGATTGTTTTTTGCAGCATTTGAATTCAACTTGGACACGGATATGCCAGGGGGTGCAGACGTTGTTATTCCAGATTTCAGTGCTGTATTACCGGTTACACCCGAGCCCGGTGTCTTGTTGATAAGCTGTAATTTCTTCGGTTTTTGTCTGCATTTAGAGAAAAACATACATAAATAGTTATCTAACAGTTTTTCATTTCTTAATCCTTTCCCACCTGATGAAGCACTTTGACTCATCTGCAGTAAATGACATTTTAAAACATTGTGGCAAAAGGAGAAATTGCTCATTACGCACAATTTCACCTTTTGCCACAACATTTTAAAGTCATATGCTGA
>JAUELF010240056.1:0-12682 GCA_031471495.1 Clinocardium nuttallii
CTGTTTTCTTATTTCTACATGTGCAACGAAATATTGCGGCTTCTCTTTGACGCTTTGCGTCAAACATTCGTCTTGTTCACACTTTGGAACAAATATGCCCATGTGGATTCCCTAACATAAGACAAGGCCGATATTGTGTTCTTTAGTTTCGAACTGTGTCAACCCTTTTCACATATAGAGACGCATCTGCAGCAGATGACATTTAAAACATAATGCAAAAGGAGAAATTGCTCTTCATGAGCAATTTCACGTTTGGCCACAATCTTTTCAACTCTTTGCAATAGATATATTTTCATAAAACATAACTTAACAATATTTTTGTTAATTCGTTTTCAAAGTCATATGCTGCTAATTATTGTATGTCGGAAAGCGTTACTCGTTGGAACCGTGTCTCTTGTATTGAAACAAAGGTCTCGCCCCACCCAAATTAAAACCTACTGATACTTATTATATACTTACACACTATTGCATGCAGCCCATACCATATTGCTATGCATCAGCTTTAGGAATATAGTACACGTGTGTCAGTGCTAAAATTGGCATTTTTAAAATGGCCCCTCTCCGAACACACAAACCCCTCCTGATTCACCCCACACACCGCCGTGCAAAAACCCAACCCTGAGACAAACCCTTTAAAAATGATTTGTATACATGTACTTACAAAATCTTTCTGGCAGCCCATATCATATCGTAACCTATGAGACAAAGAGTTGTAGTACACGTGCAGCAGGCAGTACTGAAAAGCAAACAATTTATATTCGTCTTCTTCTATTATAAATGCAATCTTCTGAATTGGAGAAAGAAAACAAATATCACAATTTGTATCGCGGCTTCTGAGTCAAAGTCAACTTGTGCTGACATCGCTGACATCGCTGGAATGTAGTTGTTTGTCTTATTGCGGCATCTGCTCAGGTTCCCGGCGTGGAACTGTGTCCCCTTATAAAATAATTAATTTAAAAAAACTCGTTCATATAGCAGGATAGTGTATATTATACGAGAGTGTGGGAAGAATGACGGTACCTGTGGTGAGCTTTTAACTAAACATGTAGGAGAGAAGAATGAAAGAGGCGTTAGTTCAAAACCTCGATTTAATTATCATTATTTGACACAACTTCGTTACATTGATATTGGTATATGGTTGATTTGTTGTTGTTAATGCGTGTTTTACCTTGATTACAAATAGTCGGTTAACCCTTTCCCTTATATAGACGCTTTCTTACGCCTATGCAGCAGACGGTTTTTTGAAAAAGAAATTGCCCAGAACGAGCAATTTCTCCTTTTGCCAAAGTTTTTTAGTCATTGGTTATTCATTCAATTATAGAGATTTTCTATTATTTGAGAAAATGTGTGCAAAGTCGTCTGCTGCAGAATTGTCGTATGAGGGAAAACGTTTAAGCCCGTTGGTATTTATTAATACTAGAGTGATAATCACGAATTCCGTCTCAGGGGGATAAAGGTGTATAGTTATGATTCCTGAAACATTCTTAGGCTGATCCGGGACGATACTTTGCGCAGAGTCCACAATGTTGCTTTTCTCGCGGGACGGCTCAATTGTGTACGTTTATTATTTAACACCCCTATTGCGTCGATCGATATCCGTACGAAGCTGGTATATATAGACAGTTTTTGGGCTCGGCTATTTCCGTCATACGTCGTTAAGAGATCGGAATTGTTCATGCCGGTGAACGTGACAGACATGAATACGAACACAACCGATCGCTAACGAGCTCATACGGAAATTACCGAGTTCATTGGGTTCCTTACGAACTTACATTATCTCTTTCGCACTGAACTATGTTTTCACAGTGTCTTGGGTCGTCAACGTCTTTACATTCAAAACATCGGATATCGTTATTAGTCAAACTGGGCGCTGTAACAAACACATGGAAATAAGTAAGGTTTTACTCAGGATCGCGGGGAAAATATACAACCTTGTTTTAGCCAAGTCAAATAACGGACTAAAGGATTCATATGGATAACACTATTGGTGTGTGATACATTTGTGTATATAAGAAAAAAAAACCTTCTTATTTAGCGGCTATTTGAAGGTTATATGGTTTGCAGTATTACGTAATCTCTTCGACAGACTTTCAAAACCTAGCTATATAAGATTGGCTGTTGTTGTCGTTGTTTCTTGTCAGTATTTTGTCGATTGTCGAATCAATCGCCACAAAAACTACTTATTTACATGGTGTAATATAAAACCTAGCACGACAATCTGTTTTCTGTATTTAGCAATGACAATCCGATAAAAACTAAGCAGCTAGGTATCTAAGTCTACTTTCTGTATTTAGCAATGCCAATCCGATAAAAACTAAGCAGCTAGGTATCTAAGTCTACTTTCTGTATTTAGCAATGACAATCCGATTACAGTTAAGAAGCTGGCTATTTATATGACACACTTATAAAAATTAAGAAGCTGGCTATTTATATGACACACTTATAAAAATTAAGAAGCTGGCTATTATATGACACACTTATAAAAGTTAAGAAGCTGGCTATTTATATGACACACTTATAAAAATTAAGAAGCTGGCTATTTATATGACACACTTATAAACATTAAGAAGCTGGCTATTTACGTGACACACTTATAAAAGTTAAGAAGCTGGCTATTTATGTGACACACTTATAAAAGTTAAGCAGCTGGCTATTTATGTGACACACTTATAAAAGTTAAGCAGCTGGCTATGTATGTGACACACTTATAAAAGTTAAGCAGCTAGCTATTTATATGACACACTTATACAAGTTAAGAAGCTAGCTATTTATATGACACACTTATAAAAGTTAAGAAGCTGGCTATTTACGTGACA
The DNA here is from genome assembly GCA_031471495.1 of Clinocardium nuttallii. NCBI lineage: Eukaryota > Metazoa > Mollusca > Bivalvia > Cardiida > Cardiidae > Clinocardium > Clinocardium nuttallii. The sequence continues at coordinate 2,817 of JAUELF010240056.1, forward strand.
CACTTATAAAAGTTAAGCAGCCGGTCGTGACACACTTATACAAGTTAAGAAGCTGGCTATTTTCGTGACACACTTATAAAAGTTAACTGACTAGGCATATCAAATATGTTAAGTCTCGCGAGAAAACCAACAATGTGGTACTGCAGTACATCGGGTACCATACTCATGGATAAACAGTAGACTCGCGATAATTCTAAATCGAAAGGGAACCATCAATTACTTCGAGTTATCGACATGTTCGATACAATTTGTATAAGAATAATCAAGCTGGTGATACAATCATAAGGAGACAACATCGCATCCACAGTTTTTCATTTTACGACATGAACCTCAATCCGCACAGCTGCTACGGCTTTTTTCAAAACGATATCTTTGAATTATTTGAAGCAAATCGCGAGTACACTGTGCGACCGTTATTGATTCGTCTTGCCATATTTTTCAGAGTTGGCAGCCTGCCAATTGCTGTTAACACAAATATACGCAGGGTGAGACTGCGCGAGAAAAATAGTTCATCATTGATTCAACAAAGATGCATTTAAAAGAATAAAATCTCCCCAAAAAAGAGCATTAAAAGGTTGTTGGAACATCAGTGAAAATCTTAAGTTGTAGGTACTTCAATATAAGTTTAAACATGCTTTAAAAAAATTACTGCTCCGAGATGTTAACTATTGAAGCTTATTAACATTCGCAAAGTGGACGGAGAAGAATAAAGAAAAGTCGCGTGAAAATACAGTCGCCGATTCACCTGGGGCCCGTAGGGTCCGTGCGACGAAACATGTTAATTTGTATACTTTTGAGCCCTTGCACTCATGTGAGCGTTATGGGGCTCCTACTTTGCGAATGCCAGTTTCATAATATTTACTATGCAGTGGCGGATTCACCTGGGGCCCGTAGGGTCCGTGCGACGAAACATGTTTGAGCTCTTGCACTCAGGTGAGCGTTATATGGCTCTTACTTTGCGAATGCCAGTTTCATAATATTTATTATGTTTGATATGATCTGATATTTTCTTGACAATAACTACATAAATATTAGCTGCAATTGTTACTCCCTTTCACATGTTCCCTTCTTCTCCTTTCTTCCTGCAGCCCCCAGGCCGACAGCACTATAGTGGTTTGATTAGTTATAGGTCACCCATTCACTTATACCTTCTGTTGCAGAATATTCGTATAACAGAATTTGTTCAAACTTGATTTGACGTATTATTGCGTCACCTTATTGCTGTCATATAAATTATCTCCTTGCGATATAGAAAGAAAAGAATATGAGCCATCTCGCGAGAAACAAACGCTGTAGACTCTGCGTAAAGTGTCGACCCTGATCCGCATGAGCATACCGCGCAGGCTAACCCGAACAGACACGTTTCGCTTCCTGTGGATTTTCTGTTTCAGGAATCATTAATTTATACCTCTATCCCCTGTGACGGAATGTGTCGGCCAGGATAAGTTTGCGCGGACAGCGCAGGCTGATCTGATATATACATTACGCAGGTGCCATAATGTTGGTTTCCTAGCGGGACGGCTTATATGTTCAGACAATGACAAACAGACAAGGATCGCTGCTAGAACATGGGAGACATTGGCAATACAATTAATGATTACTATTTCCACTTTATCTATTTTTGCCTTTAGTTATCGTGCAAAATGTGTCCGAAATTGAGATGAAATTTTGCATCAACTTTGGAAGAATATATATTATTGTAGTATGTGTAAATATTAGTGTTACGTGTTGTGTCGTCAATCCTCTCAGATGCTCAATTGACCATCTAACTTGTTCACACGTGTTTTTCTACCGTCCGGTAAGGCGTTCGATGTCAGAAGATAGTCATCGATATTGTTATTGTCTCCATTTCAAAACGCAATGGCAGCACAAACTTTTCGGAAACAACCGTTGGATTGTACACAAACTGTGTTGGATTGTACACAGACCAATAGAAGTAAAACTAAAATAATTAATAATCTTTTAATTTCGAAAATAAAAACCTATTATTTCCAGGTTATTGATTGATTCGGGTTAACGCCGGTTTCAACAATGTTTCAGTCATATCACGGCGACCAGTTCACCTACTCATGCGTTTCCTGGTTTCCCACACCAGTACACCACACAACATACTTTCCAATCAACTGGCTGCTTTAACACATAGATTTTTAAACAGCCCATTGGTGAAAGACGAATGTCGCATGTCACAGTTTTGTCAAAAGTCGGAAAGAATGTTGGCCGAGCTGGGATTCAAACTCAGAACCTCTGGATTGGCAGCTCGTTGAGCTACCGGGGCACGGCTATTTCTAGGTAAATATTTTCTCTATTACAGTAAAAACATTTCAAAAATAAACCTGGTTTTATTACCATTCAATTGTTATATGTTGTTTGCATTGTTTGTTTGTTTTCTGTATATATATTTTATATGAAACACACAACATTCCATTTCTCAAATCATAATTAGTATTTCCTCTGCTGAAGCCAATCCGGAATGTTCATTGTTCTTCGAAATTAGTCGGAATCGACAAATAACTGATAGGAGCCGTTCCACGTAAAAACCAACATTATGGCCTCTGCGTATTGTTTCGACCCATATCAGCCTGCGCAGTCCGAACAGGCTAATCCGGGCCGACACATTCCGTCTCGGAGGTTTAGAGGTATATAGAGTAATGATTCCTGAAACAGAAATTTCACAGGAGGCGAACATTGTCTGACCGGGTTAGCCTGCGCGGTATGCTTAGGCTGATCCGGGTCGATGCTTTACTCAGAGCCCAAACTGTTGGTCTTCTCGCGGGATGGCTAATTTGTTTGTTTCAAAGGTGTCTACACCGCTTTTGACAATATCCCTGTAACACGACTGCATTCTCAATCATGGTAAATGACCGGTGTATATCGTACCACTAGAAACTAGAAGAGATGTTTACCGGTACGATTTGCATTATAGGTACATTTAACAGGGTTTTACAGACATACAACATAAAGGTAGGTTTATGCTGATGAACATGTAAATAGACACTCATATTGAGATAAATCACAGATATAAGATAATACACAGATACATATATTTAGATAAATAGCATAGTTGGGATAATAAACACACACACACATATATATATATAGTTAGATTAATACTATATATAGGATAATACACAGACACACATGCATGTATTTAGATACATAACATATATAGGATAATACACAGATACATATATTAAGATACAAATAAATGTAAATACCATATATAGGATAATACGCAGCTACTTTTATTTTGATAAGTAACATATATATAGGATACTATACAGATGCAGAAATTACATTTGGCAAGTTACATCATTGCGTTTTCAGCAGGGTAAACAAATATTGTATAATTCGCTTATCCATGATGTTGAACGTCGCTTACAACACTATTCCTGTTATACCACGACATTTCCCGTGGGAATCAGCAACCAGCACTACCTTTATCCACGCTTCAGTCGAACAGCCATCATTCAAATCCACGCGTATTCTTCCCAGCACAAGGTAATCACAAGGAATGTGAATTCGGATAAAAATTCGGACATCCTTTTTCACCGAAGATTGACAATGTTCATTTTTTGGTCTTTCACGTGTTGTAAGGCGTGTTGACTCTTTCCCTCATATAGACGCTTTCTGACGTTTTTTCAGCAGACGGCTTTTTGAAAACATGGCGACAAAAGAAGAAATTGCTCAAAACGAGCGATTTCTCCCTTTGTCACCATGATTTCAACTGTGTTGTTGTACCTTCATTTAAAAGGAGTTTCCATTTTGTTCGGGTATGTTAACAAAGTATTCCGCTGCAGATGTGTTGTATGTGGGAAAGGGTTGAATAGTAGGCCGACCAGTTTAAGATTTACCAAGAAAAGTCCACGTGGACTGGTTGCCGGGTTATAGTTAAATTACTGGTAAACTGGCGAGAAACTTCATTCACGTGTTCAAATAACATTCTTTTCAAATGAATAGACTGCAGTAACGTTTTCACGTTATTGAAAAGTGTATTGGGTTTAAATAACGAAAAATGCCTCCAGCCACGAACATTGATATGTGTACATTTCAAGGACTTGTAATATATGTAAATGCAAGCACGAGCAAAAGTGCTTAAGGCGTCAAATAATAGGGAAGTATTACTTTTGCTTCCGCAAGTAAATAAATCATAAAAATCAACATTTATTTCGTATTGTCATTGTGTTTGTCGGTGAGGATATAGAAACATATCGCGATGGGAGACAGTTTTTCGGAAAGGAAATCAAGGTAAGCAAGCATTTCGTGTATTTTATCGTAAATTTTCACAATTTAATGTTAGCCTAATCGCTTTGAATGGTATAATGTGCACTAATCAATACTATTATATATCTAGGTGATACATATTTACGAAAAAACGTAAACTGTTTGTAAACGAAAATTATATGTATACTATGGCCATACATATCCATTTATCCCTTTCCAACGTACAACAATTATACAGCAGATAACTTTGAAAACAGAGTGACACAAACCTGAAAAGTCTCTATAAGAGATGGCTTAATTGTTAAATAAAGTTGAAAACATTGTCGCCAAAGGAGAAATTTCTCACCATCATGGATACAGTGTTTACAAACGTCGTCTGGAGCTATTGCTTCAACATGCGTCTTCAGGGGAAAGGGTTAAAAAACGATTTTATAGACGATGATGATCATGCTCAATTCGTGTTTTGCATGACCACTAATTATAAGTAATTCCTATTGCTGTCGTCTATTATGACGAAGGGAAATAATAAAATATTTAATACCCTCAATGTCATTTATGTTTTAATTATTGTGTAAGAATACTTGTATTATTGAACGAAAATTATACCGCACTTCTATATCCACGACTATCGACTTTACAAATCATTCCTACATATTACATATGAACGAACAACTCATGTGGGTTTTATTCCTTATAGACATCATGAGTCTTTTTTTTTTATCGTTTTAAGAGAGAGAACAAAAAAACCCACCCGAATACATAATAGTACGTGTGATTATTATCTGAAATGAGACACGGCATAAACAAACAGCCCGTTCTTACATAAAACAAATCTGCAGCAGACAAAAATATGGCAATTATCTATAAATGGTAGAAAAATTAGTAAATCAAATTGATAACAATTTGACCAAAGAAAAATGTCTCATTATGAGCAATTTCTTATTTTCATTCAATGTTTTTAAAAGGTATTGACTGCAGATTCGTCATAATGCGTATGCAAGTGGGAACTTAATAATAATAAATTGGTTTTTTTAACCCTCGCCATGCAGAATTAACTATTTGGCGAGCAGATGGGAACTAAAGGGTTTAATGAGATTTTTATAGGGACATTTGAGCCTTCCCGTGAGAAAACCAACATTATGGCAACTGCAAAATGTATCGACTATAGATCAGCATGCGCTGTCCGCGCGGACTTATTCAGTCTCAGGGGGATAGAGGGAAACAGAAAATCCACAGGAGGCGAAAGGTGTCTGTCCTGGTTAGCCTGCGCGGCATAATTTGGCGGATCAGGGTCGACACTTTATGCAGAGTCCAAAATGTTGGTTTTCTCGCGGGACGGCTCATTTGTAAACCAGTCACAAGTTCGCCATTATTTATTACACATCAAGGACGACTGTAATGTCTTCCGTTTGGTAGACGGCAACTAATTTATCTCAATCATTCAATTCTTCCAGGTTTTCTGATAGAACAACAGTTATCAATCAAACATTTTTGAAAAAGAAGTACTTTGTATGAAAGTATTGAAGGCAAATACGATAATTGTTAGTAAACATGGGTCTCAGACATTGTTCTATCTTGTCCGCACTGATGACGTAACGATTCGTTGAAAATAGAACGTTTTGTCCGAATCAGTTAAAAAATTAACCTGTTTCATAATACAACAAATCTGCAGCAGACGAATTTGAAAACTTCAAGACAAAAACATGAGAAATATTTGTTAATTGGTTGTTTTCAGTATTACGCCCCTTCAACACATGTTCAGCTATATCACGGCGTGTCCCGTGTAATTAAGTTACCAGTACTTCTGGTCTATTTATACTGACACCAGCCAGTCAGTCGCAATCCAGGCACTCCTGATCGCAAAGGAGGGCAGCCATTACCACCATGTTTGAAGTTTTGGCATCACCATTTTAAATTATACGTACCTAGGCTATAAATAATGAAAACAGTTGAACACATTATAGCAAAAAGAGTTATTACTTATAACGAATTTGAAAATATCTAGGCTTGAATACAGAAACTCTCTACAAATTTCAAAAAGAAATGAACAATTATTGAATGAGAGGTTGAAAACAATGTGACAAAAGGAGGAGTTGTTGTTGATGATTAGCAATAACTCCTTTTGTCAATATGTTTTCATAAGTCGTCTGTTCAATAATAATGCTTCAAAATCGTCTTAATGTTGATACGGGTTAATTAAGTATAATTATTTAATATTTCCAGGAAGAGAAACAAGAACAGAGGACAGAAAAGTGCAGGTTCAGAGTTGGCTTCATCGCGAAAATCACCTGTTTCATTAAAATTACGTTTCTGTGATTTGTGGGAAAACCCGGAACTAGTGATTTCCAATATGGCGACCACTCGTACACTGAAAAAGCTGGGAACAGCTATTCCCGAATACTTTTTGGGAAAATTCGCCTATGTGCAAGCATTCTCGCTGATCATGTTGGTTGCAGAAAGAGCACTAAAAGTAGAAAAGTAAGTATTACGACTTTTTATGGCGGAGATTGTCCACAGGCAGTGAATGAAAACCCGTCACACGTTGTGACACCGTTTTGTTTACAAAACCCCACCCACCTAAATTAAGCTTAGGCATCTTTATTGGTGCTTTTAAATGCATGAAATTAAACTTTCTTGGTTGATGATACGGGTTGAGTTTTTTTCATATTTTTTGTAATTTTACTATAATTATGTAGAACTCAAGGCTGAGACAGCATTATTTGCATACTACCCCTTTCCCATAAATATACAAACATAGACATAGATATAAACACTGTGTTTTAATGTCTCTGATACAAATCTGTAGCCGAAGACTTTAAATAAAATAGCTTGTTGAAGATTTTAAAAATCTCAGTCTCTGATTCAATGAAAGTATTATCATTGAACAGAGCAGGGACACTAATTACTAATATAGCATGGCATGAATATAGTGTCCCTGCTCTGATTAATGATAATACTTTCATTGAATCAGTGACTGAGAATGTTTTTAATTCAGTTCAGGGACACTTTATTATGTAATTTACATAATAAAGTGTCCCTGAACAGAATTAAAATAAAATTGACAATAGAAGTTACTTATCATGAACTATTTGTCCTTTTGCAATCAAGTTTTCAAGTCATTTGTCAGAATGTTTTTCTTAGTGATATATAGGCCAAGTTGGAAACTGGGTCATGTCCAGTCAAAAACAAGGTCACTAGGTCAAATTTAAGGAAAATCTTGTAAAACACTCTTGAAGCCACATTTTTGGTTTGAGCATGCTGAAACTTTGTTAGAATGTTTGTTTTAGTGATATCTATAATCTAGGCCATGTTTGAAACTGGGTCATGTTCGGTCAAAGTTAAGGAATATCTTGTGAACATTCAGGTGAGCAATCCAGGGCCATCATGGCCCTCTTGTTTTATTTTACTACTGTTGCTCTGACAATGTATGATGTTTTCCACATTATTTCAGTTATATCATGGTGACAGTTCACTTTTTAATGATCCATTGGTAAACAAACCAGTACTAGGCTAGGGAATATGCCTTGCCCAAAGGCACTCAACCATGACTGTTGCTCCACGACTTTAGATCAAACCTGGGACGCCTGGTTCTAAATCCCATACGCTAACCAGTTTGCCATGGCAGATTCCTGCCAGCAATTTTGCACTTAACCCTTTCCCTCATACAACAAATCTGCAGCAGACGACTTTGAACATATTTCGTCAAAAAATAGAAAATCTCTATAATTGAATGGGTAAACTATGACTAAAAGTGGTAAACATTGTAGCAAAAGTAGAAATTCCTTGTTTTGAGCAAATTTTTCTTTTGTCACTATGTTTTCAAAAAGCCCTCTGCTGCAGAAGCGACAGAAAGCTTCTCTATGAGGGAAAGGGTTAAACAAATAACAATCCTCTTAATTTCTCTATTACAGACAGCCACCGATGCACCCCTACCTGATCTACACCGTTGCTGGGTTGTGTTTCATGGTGGGCATAATGATGTCAGCAAAGATCAAAGTTCAGACAGCCACACTTCTGTATTCCTTGGTTCTAGCCTATCTCGCGTTCAATGCATACACTAACAAAAAATTCAACTACTCTAGACATGAGCGGGTAAGTGAACCCTTGAGTTCTTAGTTTTACTGAAAAAAAGAAATTACTCCTTTTCCTACCATTTTTTCAGGTCTACATCAACATTATATTTTCATAGATCAAGATTTCTAACATACAGTTGTATTTTGAAGCATCTATAGCACTGCAGACCTCTGTTTACATAGTGTATTGTTTATTGTTTACATAGTGTTTTGTTTATTGTTTACATAGTGTATTGTTTATTGTTTACATAGTGTTTTCAATAGTTATACTTTAACCCTTTCCCTCATACAACAATTTTGCAGCAGATGACTTTCAACATATTGTGTCAAAAAATAGAAAATCTCTATAATTTAATGGATAACGTATGACTAAAAGTGGAAAACATTGTTGCAAAAGAAAAATTGCTTGTTTTGAGCATTTTATTGTTTTGTTAATGTTTTCTGAAAGATGTCTGCTGCAGAGGCGGCAGCAAGCGTCTATAGAGTTTTTCCATAAATTTTTCATATAAATTTATTTTTAAACTTTTTTTGCCTCAAAGATAGAGAGTTCCGTGATCCCAAGGCTTTTTGTTTTGATTCCTTTGAGAGACTCGGGACTCAATATTATATATAAAGGTGACTAATAGGCCCAAGGGGCCGGGTGCTATTTATTGTGTTGTATTGCTTGTACAATATGTACATGTCACTATAATAATATATATACTTACTTAAAGACGCTTTCTGATGCCTCTGCAGCAGACGGAATTTGAAAATATAGTGACAAAAGAAGAAATTGCACAACATGTGCAATTTCTCCTTTTGCCACAGTGTTTTCCACTTTAAGTCATATGTTATCCATACAATTATAGAGATTTTCCATTTTTTGACAAAATAAAGTCGTCTGCTGCAGAATTGTTGTATGAAGGGACGGGTTAAGTCCTTCAGAGTATAACTTCACCTCTAGTGCAGTACTACATGGAATGGTGGTGCAATTTAAAGCAAGGTTTTGAACAAGATGTTAGGGTTGTGCTGAAATACAAGTACACATATGACATAGTGTTGGAGTCTTATTTCCTGTGCTTCACAAACAATACTTTTACGCATCTAGATGATTATTTGAATGCCGACGGATGCATTAAACAGTGTTTGATGTTGAGTGCTGACCATCGATTGCTTACAAACTTAGGAACAAATGGGGGAAATATATTTAATCTAGATTTACTATATCGAAGGAAATGAATTGTATGTATTTGGATTCGACTTTAATAGTAATCGTTTAGCGAGGTCTTATTTCAAATTTGTGATTATAGCAACCTCTTAAAGATCTGAGATCAGTGTCCGAGTTCCTGTCGGTTCACTAAAATTTTCGATTGACAATAGTCAAACCCACTCTTTAGTTCTCTTGGTTGTTTGATAGTACTACAAAAGCTCCGGTCTATCTGTGTTGTATAACTGAAGTATTGAATGACTTTTAACAAATAACAACAACAAACTTGCATCACAATCAAAGTGTGCCTTTTTAGCTCACCTGAGCTTTGCTCAAGGTGAGTTATTGTGATCGCCTTTTGTCCGGCGTCCGGCGTGCGTCGTGCG
>JAUELF010240067.1:0-12681 GCA_031471495.1 Clinocardium nuttallii
TCTGTTATATTCAGAGTTTCAACGGTTTTTACAAAATAGAACGGGAATTCGTGTATTCGATTTCGAGCATCCATCCATTTTAGCATTGGACAAATTTTAGGAATTGTCAGATAAGTATTTTATAGTTATTTGTTCCCACCTGAATTGTTTATTAATAAGTAGCGTTAGTTCTTTAGAATTTAACGCTTTTTATCTGTTTGGTTTTTTTGTTTTGTTTTTTAAATAAAAAATAAATTATTTTCTTAGTCAATAACTTTCTGTCCAGTCCTATTTTTATTTTTTATTTTATTTTAGGTCAATCGTTGTTTTACACTTGTTTAATATACATGTAGTAGTATTTTTTGTCCAATGCAGATTTAACTATTAGTTATTTTAATGTTTATGATTGATGACCTGGTTCTTTGTGAGATTTTTGTTTATTTTAGGAGATGACTAGATTGGAGAAAAACAGTCTCCGTGAAGAAAAAGAAGCTGTTAGCTTCAACAACATGATACATATGTGGTAAGTGAGCCTATTAACATGTGTCGCTATAAGACAGTTCTATAATATATATATATATATACAAACAAACATATGTTACTGATAATATTATATAACTTTGAAAACAAACTACAAGTTTAATATTACATTTTCTTATATATACATGTTCCTTCCTGGAATAACATAAATTATATAAATTTTGCAAATTAATGCAATACATTCAAACATTACAACATATTTTCAATAAAGTACATTTTCATAACAAATATCATGGCACATTGTACGGAAAACGTAATATCAGCCGCTCATGAATTAATGTGTGGATAGTGGAGTGACTGACCTGCGCACAAGTATGTGCAGACTGATTTGTTTCTTCACTATCCGTCTTTCTTTAAACAAATTCAATATTGTATGTATTGTGTACTTATTAAGTCCTGTTTTTTTGGTTTTTTTTTTTTTTTTTTAGCCGTTTATCAGTTTTGTGCTGATTGTGAAGTGACTGATCTGCTCACAATTATGTGCAGACTGATCTGTATCTTCACTATCTCTTTGTTTACATATTTAGTCCCGTATGTTTTAGCCGTTATCATTTATGTGTTACAATATTATCTTATTCTTTTTGAACAATGTTTTCAAAATTTGTCTGCTTTTGCTGATACGTCTCCAAATAGTTGCATTTATCAAGGCAATATTAAACAGTTCTAAATTATCACAAATTTCATACAGCAATAATTATATATCTTGTATAATATTTTCAATTATATATTGTCATACATTTTAAACATCACCATCAATTTCTATTATCAACAATTACTGATAATGCACTGACATATTAATTTAATTATAGGTTGCCCTAACACTTTTCATAATGATATTTAAGAATTTACTTAGATTTAACATTTCAGTTTTATTGTTAGTATTAAATATTTGGTAAAACTTTATGGTATTCGGGTGACTATAGTAATACTTTTTTATAAATTGTTTTCTTTGATTTTCAAAGTGCTTGCATTCAAGGGTATAATGGAATTCATCCCCTATGGTTAGATTGCATAATTGACATGTTCTTTGTGGGATCTGGATGCTATGCCATCTGCCTACTTCTATAGGCAATCTATGGTTGCCAGTTCTAAAAGCTGTCAGAATTTTGCAGTAATAGTTTGGTAAATATTTAAAGTAGCTGTTCATTTCATGTGTATCTTTGATTAATTTATAGTTGTTACCACTGGAAGATTTTGACAGATTGTGTGTCCATTGTTGCATGTATTGGTCTTTCATTTTCTGCTTGAAGGATAATGAGATCCATTTTGAATTAACGTCAGATTGGTTGTTCCATATGTTACCATAGCCATTGTTTGTTAACATTTTTTTAACATTTTCTAGCCATTTAGATTTGACTCTACTTTGATTGTTGTATAAGCTTAGATATAAACTATTGGATAATTTATTAGTGTTTGTATTATGTAATCTACTCCAAAAGCTAATAACTCTACTTTTAATATCTATTTCAAGTGGAGTTATTCCAAGTTCACAATTTAATTCATTTATTCTAACAAGCTCTTAACGCGATAAGCCCAGTTTAATCCATTATAATTAATACCACTATCTGCGTCATTTTTTAACATGCAATATATCTCTTTTACTAATTAAGTGTCATCTAGTCGAATAATTTTAATCCAATATCGAATTATGTTGCACTTTCTGATAATATTTAAAGGGACTGTTGTATGAATGGCTTCTACTTCGACACTTTTAGCATGAAACCATATATATCTGATGCATAACTTAAAACAGGTAGAACTAGATAATCGAACAATTTGCCTTTGTCTGAAGGGTTAAAACATATCTACTGAATATCGGAAAACGATTGTACAATCAATGGTACTCTTACCCTTTTGATACCCAAATTGGTAATCAGTTAAGTTGTCATGCTTTTCATTCCATTTAGTAAGTATGTTTAAAAGAATTTGAGGATATATTTTTGCTAAAATATTATTTAAGGTAATGCCCCTGTAATGTTTTGCTTCGCCAGCATTTCCACTTTTAAATATCGGTACTATATATCCAAGACACTAACTTTCTGGATATTCGGCATTTCAAACATTTTGTTATAAAGTTTTGTGGTCTGGGGCTTTAGCCCCTGATCATAGTAGTTATAAATATAGGTCCAACAATCCGATTGCCAATAATATCTACTATTTTTGATATGATCTTTAACTTCTTAACAATAAATACATTAATATTAGCTGCAATTATTATTTTCTTTTACATTTTCCCTTCTTCGCCAACCTTTCTGCATCCCCCAGGCCGTCAGCAATTCTGTGATTTGATTAAGATATGGAGAGATTAAGTCAAATGATGCTTTAATTAACTCGGTAGGTAAATCGTCTGGGCCACAAGCCTTGTTGTTACTCTGGTGATAAACAGCAGTTTTAATTTCTTGCAAAGTGATTTCAGAATCTAAATCAATATCCATGTTAATTGTGGTTGGATTTCGCCATGAGCTAAAGGAAACCTAATTTCCCAGCAATAATTTAAAATGCTGATGCAAACTATCTATGTCGATCAAATTATTTTCATAAAGTTTTTGATTATTTTTACTAGTTTTTATATTCTTCCAAAATTGTTCGGGATTAGTCTTTGCCATTGATTGTAGGCAGTCACTCAACTATAAAAATAAGAGACAGTTTGTGTAATAAGGCCAATATATTGCAATACTGTAGGAGAATCTTACGTTTACATAATGCTGTCTCCTCATCCTCTCTATGATCACAGTCATTATGTCCATCGCAGACTTTGTTTTTTGGGATGCAATGCGAGTTATCTCCGTAACAGTCAAATTCTCCTTTCTCGTGGCATTTCACTGGTATAGCTGAATAGAGGAGAATACAATTATACGAGATAGAAGTTATTAAAAACAGAATCATCAAATGTTAGTACAAACCTATAATTATGGAAATGGTATACAACCCTTTTAAAAACAGTTTAAACAATTGTGATGCAAGACTACTAGTCATGATAGATGTTCATATACAATTATTGTATTTTGTGTATTGTACTTGGAAAAACAAACGAAAACCACCACCAACAACAGAAAAAACAGTTATCTAAACTAAATAAAAGTATACTGTCAATACATACTGCAATTCCATTCATCTGATTCATCCAAGCAGTCAACTGATTCATCACATCTATATCTGTCTGATATACACATGTTATTTTTACATTTAAATTGGTCTTCTCTGCATGTATAATTACCTACAAAAATAATTAATTTTATCTGCTATTATTATAAATAAATTAAACCTATACAGCCTATACATGCGTTATTTGGCCGATTGGGTGTATGAGTGTTAATCAAATGGGATGATTGTTTATGATACACCGCTTTCAATACTATTCAAGTTATATCACGATGGCAGTTCACTTACTCATGGTCCTGAGTAAGCACAACCAGAACCATATCACCGACGCTAACCACTCGGCTATTGCGGATGCCATGACAAGTATGATATGGAATCTGCTAAGTTAAAACATTTTATAACGTCGCCAAAACGGTTAAGACGCCGATCATATAGTTTGAACAATATATCGCAAACGTCACTTATATTTGAAATAACAACAGAGCCAACACTTTATAAAATATCCTTGTAACTATAATTAAGCACTTTCCAACGTACAGACAATTTCTGACGCCTCTGCAGCATATTTCTTTTGAAAACATTGTGACAGAAAAAGAGAACTTGCTCATGATAAGTAATGTTTCCTATTGCTATAATGTTTTCTACTCTATTCCTTAATTGTTATTTCGTTTAAAGAGAGTTTCCATAGTTGTGCCTAGATGCTTTTAAAGTCGTCTGCGGCATAGTTGTTGTATGTGGGAAAGACCATGGGGGCTCTCTGAAGCCCAGTAATTCTACCACGAGGAACCTAAGACTGTCCTAAAGAGGCAATACATGTCAGGTTAAAGTCCGATGTGTATAGGTATATGTATGTTATTGATTTGTACAAGACGACCTTCAAAGAATCAGCAAGACCATTAGTTACCATATATTTTATCAAAGAAATGTTGACACCACTGATGAAAAGTATTATAATGATTACTTCTCTCCTTCAGATAAAATGTTTTCTGGTGCAGTCTAGCCTGTGTTTAAAGACTACTAACGGGAAGAGAACGACATGGTCTTTGTTCACAGGTGGTCTTTAATTACTGGGTCATTTATGCAGAAAGTGATTTTTGGGGAAATTAAATGTGCGATTGCTATAGACATATAATTATTAAACAAAGGTGGTCTTTAGCACATGTTTGACTGTATTTTGTAAGCCGATGATACTAGGTCGTTTGCTTCTTTGACTTTAGCCGTGGTTGTAATTTACGAAGCAGGAGTAATGCTTAAATATCGATTCAAGTATTCATTTTCGATAAAAAGAAATGTTCTCAAATAAAGATTTTATAACTATCGAGCCAAACTTGTATCAATAAAAGTCCAAGATATTTGACGAAAACAGCATCTCGCTGTAAAACTATCGTATTAATAAAGTCAAAGAAATATGACGAAAACAGCATTCACTTTAAAACTATAAAAGTCCAAGAGATATGACAAAAACAGCATATCACTGTAAAACTATAAAAGTCCAAGAGATATGACGAAAACAGCATCTCACTGTAAAACTATTAACAACCAAGTCCAAGAGATATGACGAAAACAGCATCTCACTGTAATACTATTAAAAACTCTTTTTAAGCAAATAGACGCATCTAACCCTCCTGCAGCAAATGACTTTAGAAAACGATGTGGCAAAAGGAGAACATGCTCATAATGAGCAATTTCTCCTTTTGCCACAGTATTTTTACCCTTTTTTAAAAACAATTATACTCAAATTTATAAAGATTCGCCATAATATTGCCTAGGGGGATTTTCAAAGATGTCTGCTATAGATGTTTTGTATGTTGAAAAGGGGTTTCAACAGAAACACTTCAAAACACTTACAGAAATCTCCTTCGTCAGATCTATCTTTGCAGACTGGTACTCCATCACATCTCCCGGAAAGGTCGATACATTCTGTTGAGTTGACACACTGGAACTTGTCGTGTCCATCGCATTCTTCAGTGGCATTAACTGAGTTGGTGGTACAGTTAACGTTCTCATCGCTATGGTCTTCACAATCATAATCTCCATCACATTTCAATTCGATGTCAATACACTTATTGGAGTCATTACACTTGAATTCCTTCTCACCACATACATTCTCTGTGGAAGGGGATAAAGGACTTTTGTTTTTAAAATAGTCATGTATATGTTTATATATTTATATAATGCTTTCTTAACAAAGCTCATGCTATCACTGCAAATGACCCATGCTCTATGAAAACCAACATTGCAGAATTTGTGACCATTATAGTCCCTAATCAACCAGCATATCGATATTCTGCACGGCGGGTGTAAAATTCAAAGGACACCATACTGGTGGGTTCACGCAACACTGTTGTATCTACACACTGAACAACAAGCATTTACAACCGCTTTGCGCGAATCCTTCAACTTCACAGCACTGTTCGTCAATAGGTAACATAATACTTCTCGACTCTTCTGTCTCATTGGATTGGGATGCGCATTCATATATTTATCAACACTTTATTTAAACCCGATAAGGCCGATTTTCCTTGAGCACTGCTTAAATATACCGTTTGGATATTTGTCATTAACACCACATAAAGGTATAGATACGGAAGAGTTAATAGGGAACTATTATATCTCTCTTATTAGGTCAATTGAAAAACCTATGGCGCGTGCAATCAAATTAATCGTCTTAGTGAGTCGATAATTTTGATTAGCGACATAGACTTGGATGTTCAAGTCATGATTACAGGACATAAGATGAGCGGTTTCGCGAGAAAACCAACAGTATTGACTATGCGTAAAATGTCGACCCAGATCAGCATGACGCGTAGGCTAACTCGGGCAGACACTTTTCGCCTCCTGTGGATTTTTCTGTTTCAGGTATCATTATTCTATACCTTTATCCCATTGAGGCGGAATGTGTCGACCCGGATCAGTCTGCGCGGACAGCGCAGGCTGATCTAGTCGATACATTACGCAGATGCCATCATGTTGGTCTTCTCGTGGGACGGCTCATGACGCCTCTTATTTAGAGGCCTGGGTCACATTTCTTAAAATTGTACTTATAATGATACATTATTTTCTAGAATGCCGATACGAAATACACTGAATGCCTCATGGACGTATTGGGAACACTTCAAGGACATACAATAACAGCCCTATTGTCGAAAAGTGACGCCCCTGCGACATACAATGAAGTTCCAATGGACGAATAGGGATCGCCTCTTAGTGAAAATGTATCATTACTTGCATTTATTTTACAACGAAGTAAATTTCCTTCATTGGAATATAATTGAAGCATTTCATTGTTTATAAACCAATCTCCATCCTAAGGTAGTTTGACCATACATACAGCCAACTAATAATTGATCATAAACAGTTATGGAAATGAGTAATCTTGCCAATCATTTAGTCTTAGTATGTATACAGTGCTTTCATTAAGGCATACTAATAAGATTTGTGAATTCCACATACACTTTTCAAGATGCGGGAATTGTTTCTGGAACTACTAAACTTATCTCAATTTGGGATCTTTACAATGAAGTGAGGTGGGAATCTTTAGAAAACAGACGATCAAAACACAAGTTGATCATGTTGTATAAAATGAAAAACAATCTAACTCCAGCATATTTATCTAATAAAGTCCCAACTATGGTAGGTCAAAATTCCCAATATGCCATTATTTTTAAATTACTTCTTATTGCTTGTTTATATATTCCTATTTTGTTATCATACTTCTGTTAAACTGGAAGGAGAATATACTTTTCCCTCTCCTCCAAAGACTGTGTCATATTTAACTTATAACTAGAGGCATTTAACCTCAATATATGTTAATATTAAGCCCCTATTCTTTTTTTAATATCAAATTTATAGTTGCAGTTAATGTTAAGCAAACTGAAAACTAAATGGTTTGGTTTGAGGGCTAAGGTTGTCAATTCATAACATAACTTCCCATGCCAACTATCACAACGATACCGCATATAAAACGTTCAATCCCTACGTCAAAATTGACCCGTTTATGCTCTTGGTAACTTTTTAATATAGGTTATGGTAGCCAGGTGAGCAATGTAGGAATGGTCTTGGTCTTCTTGTTTAGGGACATTTGACCTCCTTTTTCGGATATTGTAACTTGTCTGTTAACATGTTAATTAAATGTAATGAACTGCATCTGCTTTCTTTAAGTCATGCTTCAAAATCATGCGCGGCGTCTTTGATGATTTGCATCAAATTTTGTCTTGTTCTTATCTAAAAGACCAAGTGCTCGCTTCTTCATATCGAAATGCGCATGCGCGAAAATCGATGCTAAAGGTTACGAGACTAGGACAAAACAGGATGTTATATTTAGCTTAGAAACAGTTCCTATCTTAGACATACATGGATTAACATTATTAAATGAATTATACACACATCAAGACATCTCTTTGAACATGAAAATAATATTCAGTGAGTTGAAATTGCTATAAAAAGGAGAAGTCGACGTGATTTTTATCTCGATATTGACACATAACAGTCTGCAGCAGGGATTCTTTTGTCTTCGTTAATAAGACAACAAAACATAAATGCAAGTCAAAATACAGAAAGTGAAAATACTTAAAACATTGATTATTCATTTCATGTTAGATGTGTCATAATTTAGAGTTTTTAAACAAACGCAATTGTTCAAAACATTTAAATTTGTTTCTTTCTAATAATAACTCGTCCTCCCTTGTCATTTCTGAAAACGCTTTTGAACAAATAAGTCGCGGTCTTCTACCCGGCGACTGATAATACACCTACCTTTACAACCCTTTTCATCAGACTTATCTGAACAATCATCTTCTCCATCACACTGAAATTCGCTTGTAATACAGTCTCCATTGTCACATGTGAAGTGTTTCTGATTACAGGTTTTTACTGCAGTATAAAACAAATGATTGATACAGTTTTAACAATTAATCTTGAATTAAGCTTTCAATTGTATTTATTTAGTTTAAACTTATTTATTGTACATCGATTGCTATACAAGCTTTAAACTTATTAATCACACTCATCAAGTAGAAGAGCAATGATCAAACCTATGTGACGTCACTAATACTAATGACAATCAAAAGGACGTACAGTAAAGGCCCCGTGTACCTACATTGAAAGCCTCATGCATGGATCTACCTTGGCGTAAGATGCAGCCCCATGGGCGTACAGTAAATGCCCCCTTGACGTTCAGTAAGTGCCTCTCTAATGTACAGTGCAGCCCCATGGACGTACAGTAAATGTCCCCTAGACGTTCAGTAAGTGCCTCTCTAATGTACAGTCCAGCCCTATGGACGTACATGGAAGTCGCCATGGTCGTACAGTAAAGGTCCCACGGAAGTATAGTAAATGCCCCTCTAATGTACAGTGCAGCCAGATAGACGTACAGTAAATGTCCCATGCACGTTCAGTACATGCCCCTCTAATGTACAATGAATGCCACATGGACGTACAGTAACTACCAATCTAATGTACAGTGCAGCCCTTTGGCGTTCAGTAAATGCCACTCTAATGTACAGTAGAGCTCCATAGAAGTGCCGTTACATTGACGTACATTAAATGCCCCTCTAATGAATAGTGCGGTCTATTGACTTACAATGAATACCAATCTAATATACAGTGCAGTCTTATGGTCCTCTAATGTACAGTACATGTACATTCCCATGGACGTTCAGTAAATGCCACTCTAATGTACAGTGAATGCCCCACGGACGTTCAGTAAATGCCAATCACATGTAAAGTACAGCCTCATGGACGTTCAGTAAATGCCCCTCTTATGAACAGTGCAGTCCCATTGACGTACAGTTAATACGAATCTACTAAAAATGCAGTCCTATGGACGTTCAGTGAATGCTCTATTGACGTATAGTAAATGCCCCTCTAGTGTACAGTGCATTCTCATGGACATTCATCAAATGCCACTCTAATGTTCAGTACAGTCCTATGGACGTACAGTAAATACACCATGGACGTTCAGTAACTGCGCCTTTAATGTAAAATGAAGGCCCCATAGATGTACAGTTAATACCAATCTAATGTGCAGGGCAGTCCTATGGACCTTTAATGTACAGTAAATGTCCCATGGAAGTACAGTAAATGTCTAGTGGAAGTACAGTGAATATCCTATTGAAGTACAGTGAATGTCCAGTGGAAGTACAGTTAATGTCCTATTGAAGTACAGTAAATGTCTAGTGAAAGTACAGTGAATGTCCAGTGGAAGTACAGCGAAGGTCCCGTGGAAGTACAGTTAATGTCCAGTGGAAGTACAGTTAATGTCCAGTGGAAGTACAGTTAATGGAGGTGTCGTGTACATGCATTCAATGTCCCAATGGATGTACAGTGCATGTCCCATGGAATAAAAGTTGAGGTCGCATGGACGTACAGTAAAGGTCCTATGCAAGTACAGTAAATGTCCCATGGACGTACAATAAAGGTACCATAGAAGTACAGTGAATGTCCTATAGACGTACAGTAAAAAGGTCACATGGAAGTACAATGAATGTCCCACAAATGTACAGTGAAGGTCCCATGAACGTACAGTTATGGTCCCATGAACGTACAGTTATGGTCCCATGAACGTACAGTTATGGTCCCATGAACGTACTGTAAATGTCCTATGAACGTACAGTGAAGGTCCCATAAACGTACAGTAAATGTCCCTATGGAAGTACAGTTATGGTCGCATGGGCGTACAGTTAGGGTCCCATGGAAGAGCAGTGAATGTGCCATAGACGTACAGTAAGATTCCCATGGATGAACAGTAAATGTCCCATGAAAGTGCAGTTAATGTCGCATGGACTTATAGTAAAGGTTCCACGCAAGTACAGCGAATGTCCCAGGGACGTACAGTTAATGTCCCATATAAGTACAGTGAATGTCCCATGGACGAAAAGTAAAAAGGTCACAGTGACGTACAGTGAATGTCCCATTAACGTACAGTAAAGGTCCCAAATAAGTACAGTGAATGTCTCATGGACGTACAGTAAAGGTCCCATAGACGACAGTGAATGTCTAATGGACGTACAGAAAAGGTCCCATATAAGTACAGTGAATGTCTCATGGACGTACAGTAAAGGTACCATATACGTACGGTGAATGTGTCATGGACGTACAGTAAATGTCCCATAGACGTACAGTGAATGTCTCATGGACGTACAATAAATGTCCCATATAAGTATAGTGAATGTCACATGGACGTACAGTAAAGGTCCCATATAAGTACAGTGAATGTCTCATGGACGTACAGCAAAAAGGTCGCATAGACGTACAGTGAATGTCTCATGGACGTACAGAAAAGGTCCCATATAAGTACAACGAATGTATCATGGACGTACAGTAAAGGTCCCATATAAGTACAGTGAATGTCTCATGGTCGTACAGTAAAGGTCCCATAGACGTACAGTGAATGTCGCATGAGCGTACAGCAAAGGTCCCATATAGGTAAAGTGAATGTCACATAGTCGTACAGTAAAGGTCCCATGGAGTACATGTACAGTGAAGGTCCCATGGTAGTACAGTGTAGGTCCTATGTAAGTACAGTATATGTCCCAAGGCCGGACAGTTACGGTCCCGTAGACGTATTGTAAATGTCCCATTGAGTACAGTGAAGGTCACTTGAATAATATTATACAGTGGAAGTTAAAGGAACATACAATGAAGGTCCAATGAACGTACAGTAAAGGTCCCATAAACGTACAGTGAATGTCCCATGGCCGAACATGTAAAGTGAAGATCCTATGAACGTAAAGTGA
Organism: Clinocardium nuttallii; assembly: GCA_031471495.1. NCBI lineage: Eukaryota > Metazoa > Mollusca > Bivalvia > Cardiida > Cardiidae > Clinocardium > Clinocardium nuttallii. Next base: position 11,358 of record JAUELF010240067.1, read on the forward strand.
AGGTCCCATGAACGTATAGTGAAGGTCCCCTGAGTAAATGTCCTATGAACGTACAGTAAAAGCCCTATGGAAGTACAGTGAATGTCCCATGCATGTACAGTAAAGGTCCCATGAACGTACAGTGAATGTCCCATGAACGTACAGTAAAAGCCCTATGGAAGTACAGTGAATGTCCCATGAATGTACAGTAAAGGTCCCATGAACGTACAGTGAAGGTCCCACGAACGTACAGTGAAGGTCCCATGGACGTACTGTAAAGGTCCCATGGACGTACAGTAAAGGTCCAATAAACGTTTAGTGATGGTTCCATGACCGTACAGTGGAGGTCCCTTAAACGTACAGTGAATTTCCCATGAACGTACAGTAAAGGGCCATGGAAGTACAGTAAAGGTCCCATGAACGTATAGTGAAGGTTCCAAGAACGAACAGTGAAGGTCCCATGAACGAACAGTGAAGGTCAGACGGACGCATATAGAAGATCCCATGAACGTACAGTGAAAGTCACAAAGACGTACATTAAAAGCCCAACGAACGTACAGTAAAGACATCATGGATGTACAGTGCACCAAATGGGCATACTGTGAAGGTCACACTGTCGTATATTGAAAGCCTGACGGACGCTTAGTAAATACACAACTGATGTTCAGTGCAGCCCAATTGACATACACTAAAGGCCCCATAGACAAATGTAGTGTAGGCCAAACTGAAAGCCCGAAAAAGGTACAGTCAATACCCCAATGGGCGTACAGTGATTTTGCTCCATGCAATGAAGAACGAAGAAACTGTAGTTTCACAGACGTTAAGTAATGTTTCATCGGACAGAGAAAGCACCAATGACATATAAAAATAGCCAAACGGATGTACAATGATTATCCCTAAGACATAATTCGAAAGCCTGACGGACGTACACTGAAAGTTCATGTGATATATTCTGAATACCCCATGACCCTGAAGTGTAAGTCATGCGGGCGCGCAATGATAGCGCTACGGATGTACAGACGAAGAACCGATGGAAAAATGTACGAGTCCTACGGACGAACAGTGAAAGCCCGACGGACGGACTGTGAAAGACTCAAGGACGTAAAGTTGTAGTCCAACTGACGTTCAATAACAGTATATTGAACGTCCCTAGAACATACACTGAAGGCCCCATGTACGAACAAAGAATGCCCGTAAGAAGAACAGTGAAAGCCCCATGGATATGGAACGCCATGACCGTCTTATTATGACTTGTTTGCTTATATACGGTAGATATTCCATTATATGCAGTAGATATTTCATTATGTGAGGTACATTTTCCTTTATATGCTGTACTTAAGTGGTT
>JAUELF010240078.1:0-12680 GCA_031471495.1 Clinocardium nuttallii
GAAGTTATTTTGAAATCTGTCCATTGGTTTAGTAGGAGAAGTCATTTGTAGGAAATTGTTAACAGATGGACAGACGATGATGCTGGACGGCGAGTGATCACAAAAGCTCACCTTGCACTTTGTGCATAAGTGAGCTAAAAATGACATGTACAAGCTATTTAATCAATAGGGTCAGAGGCCAAAATATGATTATTATTCTAGGTGCAACAGTATAGGAAATATGACCTGAGCAAGGGTTTTCTATAATTGGGGTGACCCAATTTTTGTAAATGACACACTGTTTCCCCAAATGCATGGGTATACTGTACACTTAATAATAGGAGATATGACCCCTAAAAGGTTGGGTAGAAAGATGAGCAGATGAGGCAGAAACCTTAAGTTACCCAAGAGTGAGTATGACTATTGCAAGAAGAGTAAAACGCCATGTGCTGCGATATGAAAAATCTCTATTTATTGAATTGTGTAAAAAGATTGTTGCAAAAGGAGAATTTTCTTAATATGAGCATTTTATTCTTTTTAACACAATGTTTTCTAAATCTGTCTGCGGCAGATGGGCCAAAATACATTTAAATAAGTGTATACAATACATACCATGATGAAACTGTATCCAATCCACAAGCTTTCCCACCCTGTTGGACAGTTAGGTATTCTCATGGTCTGGCTGTGGTAAGCCACCACCTGTTGAAATGAAACAGAAACAAATAAAACACACAGAACAGAACATACAGTTTATAAAACATTTTTTCTGAGACACAATATTATTGGCCGATTAGTAGTTGATAAAGGTAATGCCCTCTTATAAATTAAAAATATCATACAAACAACAAATCCACTGTTTTATCAGACTTTTAATGTTTTAACCCTTTCCCTCATATAGACATTTCTGACGCCTCTGCAGCAGACAGCTTTTTAGGTTATTCAATCAATTATAGAGATGCTGTAGAATTGTCGTATTAGGGAAAGGGTTAATCTGATCATTGATGTTTAAAGAAATTTATACTCCATCAATAGTGTGTCCGGATAAATAGAAAAAAGACGGATTGATTATTTGTTAACATAACAGAATCTCCCTAACCATTCCCATAGTATATACCTGTGATGGTGCTTCACAAACTGAACATTCCCATAGTATATACCTGTGATGGTGCTTCACAAACTGAACATCGACTGATGTATGGATCAATTTGGGCTCCTTCCACCGGGTTCATCATTGCTGTCATGGGCTCATTGGTTGAGAGCCAGTAACTATAATCACTCCTCCAGGCAACGTTACAGACATTGTTTATGTTACAGAACATGAATGGCATTGTGCTGAATCTTCTCAAACAGCTTCCTGCGCTCCCTGTGGACAAAACAATGAAAATGAAACTAGATGTCCATGTATAATGACAAAATCCTCTCTCAAACACAACAAATCTGCAGCAGATGACTTAAAACACATCTAGACAAAACATTAAAAACCACTATAAATGAAAGTATAATTGTTATCTACAATAGAAAACGTTTTGGCAAAAGGAGAAATTGATCATGATGATCTTGGCCAAAAAAAAGGGCAAATCTCGATTAAATGAAAGAAATATTATTGAATAGAGTTGAACACATTGTTGCAGATGAAGACATTGCTCATTATAAGCAATTATCTTCTCTTTTTTTTTAAAAGTCTTCCACTACAGATGCTTCAAAATGTGCATGCCTCTTAGAAGGGCAAAATGAGATTTGGGGGGAAACCAAAATCATAGACATTTGTGACAGTGTAAATCAAGATCAACTTCCTCATTTGTGCAGTCAAGTCTAGATCTGCAAATATTTGGATGCACATACACAATAATACCAAGCCTTGTCATTAATGTTCATTTGCTTGTAGGAGCCACTTCATATGTATTTATATTATAAATATGCATGCCTTATTAGGGTCAACACAAGTTTACCCGTTCCCACATACAGATGCTTTCTGATGTCTCTGCAGAAGACGACCTCTGTTTAAAGACATCGTGGCACAATGATAAAATGCTCAATGTGAGCAATTTCTCCTTTTGAAACAATGTTTTTTAAACTCTATTCTGTAATTTTTTTATCATTAATAGAGGTTTAACCAAGTTTTTAACAAAACAAAGTCATCTGCTGCAGAATTGTTATATGTCATAAAAAGTTAGGTGATACATTAAGTTGAAATGAGTTAAGAATGTGTTTTCCATAAAAAAGTAAAGAAAACTAACCAACACTTAAATCAAAGATTTGTTAAAAGGATTTATTAAAACATAAAGTCTCCACTTTGAAATAGTTATGATTTCATTTTATGAATTTGATGCAATAGAATTATTTTCACAGAAAAAAACACTAAGCAGAAACCATAGTCCATTTCCTTCTTTGTCCTTTATCAGAATGGACATTCATAAACAAAAGGGCCAAGATGGCCGTAACTTGATCCCCTGCATGATAGTATAGCAGCAAATTTGTTACTGCAAATATCTGGAAAAATTTGTTCAGGAGTGCAAATGAAACTGCAAGGAGTCGACACTTTTAATGCAATAGCTTATCAGTAATGGCCATTTGTAATAAGGCATTAAATCTTCGAACCAATTGAAAGGGGACCATCAAAGGCAAATCCTTTGAAGTTTGATTGGTATCGGTCCGATGTTTAGGGGGAGATGTTGTTTGAAGCTGAAAGTTCATTTACCCCTTATCTGATGCCAACTAATATCTTTAATATCTCTAATATCAACAAATGATGTCATGGGTCAGAAAAGGAAAATTTATGGTTAATTGTCTTGAAATCTGACAAGATCTTTAATAAGAATGGAATTATATAGTTTTGTCATTTTTCCTCTTTTCTGATGCTGCTTTGCTGCCCTGTTTTTCAACCAATCAATGATCATGCTCACTAAAGAAAACTTTAGAACAAATTATCTTGGAATTAAACATGCCGATTTTAGAGGAGAATAATTTTAATGTTTGTGAATTTCTACATTTTCTGATGCATCAGCAACCAAAGTTCTACACAGAATGTATGTCTTTGATTAATTATGAAAGAGGACCAACAAAAGAACATTTTTGTCAGGTTTAGTGGAAATTGGTCAAATGGTATGTAGGATTTGTCATTTGTAGCTAAAAGTTAAGTTTACCCCTATTGTGACGACAACTGGTTGCTTTGATTTTGTAATCTATCAATATGGCTTAAACAAATTAAGCAGAGGATCACTGAAGTGAGCTTTCTTTGCAATTTTCTTTAAATCAGAATATCACTTTCATAATAATGAAATTTTTAAATTGTGGCATTTTGCTTCTTTTCTGATGTTGCCTGGGTCCCATGTTTTTTCAACCAATCAGTATGGCTTACACAATTTGGGGCAGGTCATCCAAGGATCATTTTAACCAAATTATTTTGGAATCAGACAAGCATAAACAGAGAAGAAGAATTAAAAGATTTGACCTTTTCCCAGCTTTCTGATGCCGCAGCAACCAAAATTCTCCATAAAATTTAAATCTTTGAACATTTTTGAAAAAAGAACAAAAAATGAACATTAATGAAAAGCTAATTTGAAATTTGTCAAGTGGTTTAGGAGGAGATGTTGTTTGAAGCTAAAGGTTAATGACAACTGATGATTACAACAACATTGGACAGACAGAGAGTGATCAGAATGGATCACCTTGAACATACTTAGGTGATCTAAAATGTGTGGCATCTCTAATCCTTTCTCTCCTACATCAAAGCTGGAGAAGAGAACTTATTCTTAGCTGGGACTACTAATATGGAGAAGAGAAACGAGTATGATAAGCTATATAGCTCTATATAATATGCTTGTCGTTCTTATCGATCGATATTTCGCATTACCTGTACAAGATTTAACTACCCGCTTATCAAGGTTTACGTACACAAACAGCTTTGTAAAGACGACAAGTAAATTGGGCTTATCGCACTTGTTTCTCTTACCCGTGTTAGTAGTCCCAGATCTTAGTATAGAGTTTTGAATTTTTCTGCTGCAGGTGAGTGGAAAGGCTTAGATATTAATTAGTGAAACAGCAGTCATTGGGTTTACAGTAACACTCAATTCACTTTCTTTATTCAAGTATTCACAGCTATACCTAGATCCTGCCCATGAGCCTGACCGTTTCCCATCACAAATCCCAGTGAATAACCAGTCCATAACTGGCTGGTACCCCGTGGACAGATTGGATCCCTGGTATTTTGGCTATGTCTGTAAACAGAGAACCAGGTTTCTCAAAACAATTCATGCAACCATAGTCTTTGTACTGACCAAATTATTTATATACACTATGACTCTACTTACCTTTAATGGATATGCCTGATTCACCACTGCAAGCAATTAGGTCAATCACATGCATACACAGTTATGAATAATGGGCCTAACACACATGCTGCAACTCAAACCTTGAAGAAGGCAACTTTTGAAAACAAGCTAAAATGTAACTGATACATCTTTCTTCCGATTCTAGCAAAAAAGCTATTTTCGCACATAGACACACCTTTGTTCTTCGCTTGACAATCGGTGATACCCAGATTTGTCAACCTCTGTTAGATAATACATGCCCAGTGATTACATTTGCAAGTTCTCATGCAAAGCCAGTTTTCTTTAATTTAACACAATCCAATGCAATTAAAGTACCTGTACCTGTGTAGCCAAAAATATTAAACTTTTTATGAGGTCAGTAAAGATTAACCTGTACAACTTATAGGTTTAATAACTCATATGATATTTTAACAGTTTTCTGCTTTGAAAACATTGAGAAGAAAACCAATTGTTAATCTGGAAAATAGAAAGCAAAGTTTTGATACTGGGTTGAAAACATTATGAGAAATGATAAATGGGAAATGGTTTGTTTTGGGGCAATTTCCCCTACACACAATGATTTCAAAGGTCGTCTGCGGCTGAGGTGCCAAATGTTACCAAACTGCTATCTTATCATTATGTTGCTAAGAATTTGTTTAATATTTGGCTACACATATCATTTGCCAACATGCACATATAATCTGACAATCTGCGTAACGATAGCTGCATAAAGATATTGCTTAAATTATCCCTTTTCCACACTGTTTTCACTTCTTCTTTTAACCCTTTCCCACTTGCAGACGCATTCTGACGCATTTTGAAAACATTGTGGCAAAGGGAGCAATTTCCCCTTTTACCACAGTGTTTTCAACTCTATTTAATGATTAAACTCTTTAGCCAATATGGTTCAAAGTTGTCTGCAACAGAATTGTCGTTTGTGGGAAAGGGTTAAAAGGATATAAAGATTACAATCTGCACAAAGTATTTAGTCAGAACTATTCATTTGATAATGGTATTTTTTAAAGCCTTCTGTTTTGAAAATTTTAACAAGCAATTTCTCACACAGCAACCATCATTTTGGATACTTTCAAAAGTTGACCCAGAAAGCTAGGGAAAGGGTTTAAAAGAAACACAATTCTGAGATACATACATATATATATATATGATTATAACAACAATGAAGTAATAACATGTGTGTGTGTAATGGTGAGGTGAAATGAACCTTATTCCATGGGAAAAATGACCTACTTGGAAATATAACAAGTAAATGAATACAAATAATCATTGCCTCTTTACAGAAACAGACCCACAGGTCATGGGCATGATATTTCATGTTCTAAAAATCGGTGGTTGAACCTTAACCTGTTCCCACATGTAGACGCTTTTTGAAGCCTATGCAGCATGCACCTTTTTAAAAACATGGCTACAAAAGAAGAAACTGCTCATTATGAGCAATTTCTCCTTTTGCCACAATGTTTTCAACTCTTATAATGATTTAAATCATTTATGGAGATTTTTCATATTTTTGCTAATATGTTTTCAAAATCAACTGCTGCAGAATTGCTGTATGTGGGATAGGGTTAAACTCTATCCTGTGGGTACTCAACACCCAAGGGTTTAGATTTGTGCTGCAGACGACTTGTGAAAAATGCTCATGATTGTAGTGAGCAGTTTCTCCTTTTGCCTCAATGTTTTAAATTATACCCATTAGAAAAACTCCAATTTATAAAAGTTTCGCATTGTTTTGCTAAATGGTTTCAAAGTGGCATGCTGCAGATTTGCTGTATGTGGGAAGGGTTTATCTCACAAATGTATCCTGGAAAACTTTATATCAGCACAAAATTATTGTAATCGCATTTCTTTTTTTAAATCCAGTGCAGGTCTATTTTTGTATGGAATGGCACAATGTAAGAATGCAAGAATTATTAGGTTGGGGATATACTCTAGACTAAGTATCATAATATTGTCCGTACTACTGTGGACACTAGTTTACCTAAATCTTGACCATGTCCTCTGCTATTACCCATCACAAAGGCAAGAGAATATCCGTCCCACATTTTTGTGGTGCCTTGAGGACATGCAGGGGTATCTCTTTGCTGGCTATGTCTGTAATATTATATGTAAAGTATATGATGAAAAATTTCATGTAAAAATCATGATAAAATATTATATACAAAGTATTCTATAAAATATGTGTAATGTATATGATGAAATAAATTATTTAAGTTAGTATGAAATATCATATGAAAAATATAATTTATATGTAATGAAATATTATACATGAAGCATATTAATTTGTTTAGATATAGATGATAATAATTACACCTGTGAAATTAAAGCATATTGAAAGTCAAAATGATGTATGTCACAAAAAAAAATGAATAAATGAAATCCAACAGGAAGTTACGACTTATATGAACAATTTGTATAAAATGAAGTCTTATTTTAGATATACAAAAAAAATCTTATTCATTCTTGTAAGTCTAAACAAATAAGCCTTCCAACATACATAAATCTACAGCAGCTGACTTTGAAAATCTCTATACGTAAAAGTACAATCATTAAATGGAGTTGAAAACACCTTGACCAATTGCTGCAATGTTTTCAATTTTATTTAATAATAAAATATCTGCATGGTAAAAAGGGTTAAGTATGATATCTCAAAATTGAAGAAAACTTGCAGGAAGTGTCAGCCACTCAACCACAAGGCAATAGCCCATAAAGTTCAGCAAAAGCATTGACAGAACAAAATGCATGACATAGAACAAGTCAATTAATTGTTTACTCAATTTTTTTAAGAGACATAATTGTTTTTTAAATAAATGAGGAAAAATGGAACACTTTTAGAATTTGAAGATCAATTTTGGTACATGTACAATGATTAAAAAATTGTTTGCTTTGATGCTTTCTTAGTAACTTTTCCAAATATGTTTTGAAGTGTTTCTGTTATTGTGAACAAATTAAGAACAAACATGGCACATGAAGAATAGCTTAAAGCCCCGCAAACCATTGAAATATAGACATTCTTAGTCTCTACGCCCAAGACAAAAGCAAATATTGTAAATAAACAACACATCAGCAATTTTGTAAACCCATGCCTTGGTGGTTCATTAAACCCTTTCCCACATATAACAAATCTGCAGCAGTGACTTCAAAAACATCCACACAAAAACACAGAAAATCTCTATATATGAAGGTATAATAACTGAAACAAGTTGAAAACATTGTGACAAAGGAGAAAATTCTCTCTTTGTCACAATGTTTTCAAAAGTCATCTGTTGTATATGCGTCAAAATACGTCTACAGGTGGAAAAGGGTTAAAACCCTTTCCCACATATAACAAATCTGCAGCAGTGCATTTGAGAGCATCTTGGCAAAAACTTGGAAATTTTGTATAAATCAAAGTATTACTATTAAATATAGTTAAAAACATTGTGGCAAAGAAAAAGTTGCTTTTCATGAGCATAATTATTCTCTCTCTGCCACAATGCTTACATAGAACATCTGCTGCAGACACATCAAAAAGTGTCCGTATGTGGGGACGGGTTAAATCGAGCTGTAAAAAAAGACTGATGTTACACAGTAATCAATATAAATAAAGACTGATGTTACACAGTAATCAATATAAATAAAGACTGATGTTACACAGTATTCAACATATTCAAAGTTTGAAGTTTCACTGTATTCAATTTATGTAAAGACTATCTGAAGTTTCATTATATTCAACATAAGTAAAGACTGAAGTTTCATTATATTCAATTTATGTAAAGACTGAAGTTTCATTATATTCAACATAAGTAAAGACTGAAGTTTCATTATATTCAACATAAGTAAGGACTGAAGTTTCATTATATTCAACACAAGTAACAACTGAACTTTCACTGTATTTAAAGTTAATGTACCTAATTTTTAACCCTTTCTTTCATGCATAGTCTTTTGACATCTCCGCAGCAGATGACTTTAGTAAACATTGTGACAACAGGAGATATTGGTCATAATGAGCAATTTCAGCCTTTGCGGTAATTTTGTCAACTCTATTCAACAATAATAATTCCATTGAGAGAAATTGTTTCCAGTCTTCCTCAGCATATTTATCGGGTGTAGAAAGGGTTAATAAGGACCTACATGTACATTATAGTTGGCATGGTGTGAAAACCCAGATTGATCGTATGTAGAAAGGGTTAATAAGGACCTACATGTACATTATAGTTTGCATGGTGTGAAAACCCAGATTGATCGTATGTAGAAAGGGTTAATAAGGACCTACATGTACATTATAGTTTGCATAGTGTGAAAACCCAGATTCACCGACATACCAGTGCAGTAATATTTTGCCAATCATCTATCACTGCTTATTGCACAGATTTTCAGGGAAAGAGAAATGCATGTTAAATTACTTCCCTTTTTCATATATCTTTTTATAAGATCAATCTCAAAAAGGAATCAGAAGTGAACTGTCACCAACAGTACTATGACTTAAGACCTCTGCAAACTGTATTGATGGTAAAAAGTTCAAGTCCCAAGGAAATAACTGAGGAACATCTGAACAATTATGATTTAAAATAACATCATGTACATCTACAATTTGACTGCCATGTGTACCAATGTTCATTAAAAAGTACTAAAGATTGAAGTTGTGTCCTTCACATTGTTTATATGAGCCATCCCGCGAGAAAACCAACATTATTGCATCTGCGTAATGTATCAACCAGATCAGCCTGCACTGTCCAAGCAGACTGATCCGGTCCGGCACATTCCGCCTCAGGGGGATCGAGGTATAGAGTAATGATTCCTGAAACAGAAAATCCACAGGAGGTGAAACGTGTCTGTCCTGATTAGCCTGCGGAGCATGCTTATGATGATCAGGGTTTACGCTTTACGCAGAGTCCATAATGTTGGTTTTCTCACGGGACAACTCATATGTCATACTTAAACCGACCAATCAACCAAACAAAGTCGTACTTCCAGTATACTCCCAACAATGTTTGGTTGCTTCGGTATAGAAATGTTAAATGAACAATCAATCTGACCTTGCAAAGTAGATACCAGGCCCGGTACTATCAACACCCGCGGATCCAGGCAATCCAGGATTTCCAGCCTCACCGGCTCTTCCAATTTGACCTTGAATTCCAATAAAGCCTTGGTCTCCTCTGTCTCCTTGCATACCAGTCAGACCAAGTTCGCCAGCATATCCTGCACGACCTTTTCCTCCATTTTGACCATCCAGACCAGGAAATCCTGAAAGTGACAAAAAAATAAGAAAATCTGTGAAACCAGTGGATGCTCAAAACAAGAGTAACACAACCGAAATCAAATGCTTGTGTGCTTTTTTTCTAAGGTGAAAAAGGGGCATTTCTGAATAATTATTAGAGCAAGAGTTAAGAGACTTGGTATAGACATGTGCATTGTTCCTAGGAGCATGGGTACCAAGTTTCATTTGAAAATGTTGAACAGTTTACGAGTCATGGGGTTAGGTTAAAGTATTGTGACGACACAGACAACAATCCCAAGGGTATTACAATACCCCAACCTTTTTTTCTTCAAAACAGACAAATTAATAATAAAAGTTGCAAAAACTTTTACATTCCCTGTTAAGTTATTAAGTTTAAACTTTCCCACATACAACACATCTGCAGCAGATAACTGAAAACATTGTAAAAATTAGGCACTTCTACTGAAAAGAGTTGAATGCACTGTGGCAAAAAGAAGAAATTGCTTATCATGAGCAATTTATTCTTTTGCCAAAATGACTTCAAAAGTCATATACTGTAGGGGTGTCAGAAAACATTTATATGTGGGAAAGTGTAAAAGTAAAAGTAGCAAAATCTTGCTTTACAATCCATGTTAAGTTATTAACCCTTTCCCTCATACAGCCACATTTTGACACATCTGCAGCACATGTCTTTTGAAAACATTGTGACAAAAGGAGAAATTTCTCAAAACAAGCAATTTATCCTTTTGTCATAATGTTTATAAACTTTTTTCAATAATTATACCAATCATTATAGAGATTTTCTATGTTTTTAAGTTTACATTTTTAAAGTTGTCTGCTACAGATTTGTTTAAACTAAACCTAAATGACTTTGCGCTTTTGTTCATATAGATGCTTGCCCTTGCGGAGTGTCCTTGGGTAAGGCACATTCCTTACAAGTACTGGTTAAGCTTAAGCCTTTCGCACACTTTCTGACGCTTCTGCAGCGAAGACTTTTGAAAACTTTGTGACAAAAGAAGATATTGCTCAAAACGAACAATTTCTCCTTTCAACACAATGTTTTCAACTCTATTCATTGAGTATGTGTTTATTTAGGTAGATTTTCCATTTTAATGTTAAGATGTTTTCCAAGGCATTTGCTGCAGATTTGTTGTATGTGGGAAAACTTCAATCACGAAGGGATCATGGGTAAATATGGACTAGTTCCAATATATAAATAATTAATGCAGAAAAAGGCTTGAAACCCCTTATAAATTAAAAATGTCTCTAAATAGATTACCTGCTTGACCCTTAAATCCCTGCTCCCCTTTAAAGCCCATAAATCCATCCATTCCCCGGTTTCCCTTGTCAACCTGGACAAATCTAAGTGGTCCTGGATCACCTTCTTCTCCTTTGTTACCTGTAAATTAACATTGAAAACATCAATCAATGACAAGTTAACATTTTAGTATATCATAAAGAAACTTGAACAAAACAACTAGTAAATACTAAATGATAATATTAAAACAAATTAACTAGTTATACTATATCATAATTAAATATCAGAACAAAATAACTTTAAATGTTAAATTTGTGTTAAAGGACAATTAAAATTGTGAAAATATTCTTTCAATAACTATAACATAGAGTTTAGATTGACAATACCAGAGACACTATATCAAAAATAAATACAAGAACAAATTAACAAGTCAAATTTGTATTGAAGGGCAATTAAAATTGTGAAAATATTCTTTCAATAACTAATTGTTGGTAAAAACCATTTCATTCCTCCTTTAACCTTTCCCACATATAAATGCTTTCTGACGCCTCTGGCTTGCAGCAGACGACTTTTAAAAACATTGTGATGTAAAAAGTAATTGTTCATGAAGAGCAATTCCTCACTTTGCAACAGTGTTTTCAACTCTTATCAAATAATTTTAAAGGCCTCTTTTATGGAGATTTTTCACATATTTTCCTAGATGTTTTCAAAGTCATCTGCTGCATATTTTATGTATGTGGAAAAGGGTTTAACCATTCTCAAATGTAGACTAGTTATGAGCACATCTGCAGAAGACAATTTTTGAAAACATTGGTGCATATTTCCCTTTTCCACAATGTTTTTAACTTCATTCATAGAGAACTTTCCCCATAACATTTCAAATTTATCTGTAAAAATGACAATTATAGAGCATTCATTCATTCTAACATTTGACAAAACTATATTTGACAAGAGACATTGTACCCAACCCATGGACACAAAAAACCCTGTGAAAGGGTAAAGCCAGTTGCCTGGGACAAATGTTGTGTTGAAAACTGGTTCAAGAAAGTTCCAAAACACATAGTTATGTGAATTTTCAGACATGATATAACTGAAATACCGGAGTAATGACGCATATGTGTCACCCTGCCATAGCATCTAATTTAATAAATCTAACTCACTTAAAGTATTTTAACAAACCTTTAAAGCCATCAAATCCAGGTCTTCCACTCACTCCATTGAACCCGGGGTCTCCCAAATCTCCCTTTATACCGGGGGTTCCGGTGATTCCAAATACGCCAGACTCACCCTTTCTACCGTTGAATCCCTCTAAACCTCGGTCTCCCTGACATGTCACAGAATGATTGTAAATTAATTCAAACTTTCATTTAGTTTGTCAATACATCATGCATTTAATTGATAACTTCCTGTCATTTTCAGGGTCATCTCAAAATATCCAAGACAAAGAAATATATGTAACATCTTGAAAGCATTATCATATAGAAGAGTTGAGATCATTGTGGGTCAGCGAGAAATTTTATGAAAATAAACAATTTCTCTCTTTTTTTTTTAAATGTTGTCAAAAGTCATATTCTGCAGATTCAACCCTTTCCAATACACAACAAATCTACTGCAGTTTACTTTTTAAACATCTAGGAACAATTAGGAAAAATCTCTCAAAGGGAGAGTTTAATCATTAATAATAGTTAAAAACATTGTGGCAAATGGAGGTATTTGCTTGTTTTAAAAGTCATCTACTGCAAAGGCTTCAGAAAGTGCCTATATGTGGGAAAGCATTAACCCCTTTCCAGCATTAAAAAAAATCTGCAGCATACAACTTTGAAAATATCTAGGTAAAATTATGGAAAACTAGAAATATCACTGAAGGTGATGAATACCCCCAGCCGGTGCCTGACACAGTAGTGACACCATATTTGCTGCT
>JAUELF010240089.1:0-12678 GCA_031471495.1 Clinocardium nuttallii
TCAAACTTTCTACAATGGTAGAATATAATGTGAGGAGGTGCAGTGTACAAGAAACATAACTATTATCATGCTAATTACAAATTTATTGCCCTTTCATGTTTTTTCTTGTTGGAGCATAACTTGAAAATTACTGGATTGAATTTACATGTTGATCTGAAGACGGCTTGAAGGAAAAGGATTAAATGCCAATTGTCGAAAATAAAAATCAATAAGACCAGGAATTTAATTTACCCACTCAAATTCTGATTAAAAGTATTTTTTCATTATGTTATGGTGTCACAGTCAAGGTGCTGTTTTGGGGGTATTTATCATCAACTTCAGTGATAGTTCTAGTTTTAAGTCAGAATTGTGGTTAAGTTTTGGGTTAAGGTCACCTACATGCAAACTAACAAAGCTATCTATCTGAAACTTGAAAAGTTACATAGCCCTGTCATTTATTTTGTCTGGATAATTGCCCTTCTTAACTTAGAAAATTTCAAGCTTTCTTATTATGCACAATATTTTTGTTTACGTTGACAAAATTTATTGTGTTCGTAGTAAGTATTTAAAGAGATCTTAAAAGGGATTGTGATTTGTGGCTCCTGGAGTTATGGCCAAGGTCACTGTTACTAAAAATAGAAAAAATGTAATATAATATAATTATCTTCAGTAAAAGTTGACATAATGTAATCAAATTTTGTTTTTAGAAAGTTTTAAAGAATAGTTTTAGTGAGATTGTGATTTGAGACTCTTGGGGTCAAGGTCAATTTTACTAAAAATAGAAAAACTAATATATTCATTATCTTCAGTTACAGTTTATCAAATGATAATGCATAGGATCACCTTTGATGTAGGAATACGCCGTGGTCAAGTGGTTAGCGTCGGGGATTTGAACCTGGGTGTCCTGGATTCGATCCCCATTTGCGGCATGACTGTCATCGTGGAGTGCCCTTAGGAAAGGCACATTTTCTAGCCTATTACTGGTTTGTTAACCCAGGGATCATGAATAAGTGAACTGTCGCCGTCATATAACTGAAATAATGTTGTAAGCGGCATAAAACACCTTTAATGACTTGTGGAAAGGGATTTTTATTACTATTTATTATAAGTAATTGTTCAGTGTTTTCATCTTGTAAATTTTTCGCTTGAATATATAAGCAGGCATTTGCAGGCGTTGCTCTTGTTTGGTCACCTCCATCTTTTTCAGGTCCTAATTGACCTCTTTGTGTTGCTGTGCGGTAAAACCCAACTCATTCATTCTGTTAAAAAATGAAAGGCTCAAGCGATTCAGGGCCATCATGACCCTCTTGTTAGTTTTTTGCTTCAGGAACACTTTCCTTTATACCTACTTTAAACATTTTTCGATTGGATAACTTTCAAACCATTTAGATTCTGTTCAAAGCATAAAGATCTTTTTACAATTTTGTAGACGTTTTGCTTCAGATATAATTGTATGCATTAATTTAACCACGCATTTTGACGCATATGCAGCAAAAGACTCTTGAACACATTGTGGAAAAAGAAGAAAATTATGAACAATTTCTCCTTTTGCCACAACGCTTTCAACTTAATTCATTTGTCATTTGTGGGAAAGATATTAATATATGCATAAATCAATATTCCTTTATACACTTGAGAGGGAAAACAGGGTACATCAGTGTTTAAATACAATTCTTTGTAAAACAAAAACATTGGTATAATTGTCTTAAAGATTCCTCCATCTTCACACAGATAATACTGCTTCCTCTAAGTAGACCGGAAAAAGGAGGAAAGTGTGAATCATAGTTTTGAAATCTCTTGGGAATTATCTACTATGCATGAAGCTGATGACTTTTGTAAATCATTGTGACAAATAAGTAACTTTCTCCTTTTACCGGAATGTGTGAAACTTTAATATTACTTATTCTTTCATTTCTTGAGATATTCATTAGTTTTGCCTAGTTGTTTCTAAAGTTGTATGAAAATTGAATTGGCACTGAATCATTTTCATTTACAAAAGTTGATTTCCAGATGGCTCCCTTGTTTGTCTCTCTCTGAAGTGTATTGAGGAACCTTAACCCTTTCCCACATACAGCAAATCTGTAGCAGACTACTTTGAATATGTCTACTTAAAAATATGGAAAATCTCTATAGATTTAGGTATAATTACTGAAAAAAGTTAAGAACATTATGGCAAAAGGAGTAATTGTTCGTTTTGAGCAATTTCTCCTTTTGACACGATATTTTCAAAAGTCGTCTGCTGCAGATCCGTCAAAATGTGACTCTGTGGGAAACAACTATTAATAGAATGGATAAAAACTGTGGGAAACAACTATTAATAGAATGGATACAAACCTGTTGAATGTGTTTGTTTAGTCTTACAATCCTCACCCATGTGAAATAGAGATTGATGCTAAGGTATATAGTTGTAACAAATTTTCTTGATACCCACTCCATACAAATTATAAGTCATCCATTCAGAGTCAGTCAGCCCTTTCCTACATATAGACGCTTTCCGACGCCTCTGCAGCAGATAACTTTTGAACTCATTGTGGCAAGATGAATTATTTTTCCATTTGCCACAAAGCTTTGAACTCTTTTCAATTTTCAATAATAACACTTTCATTTATGGAGCTTTTCTATATTTTTGACTTTATTATTTTGAAGTTGCCTGCTCAGAATTGTTGTATGTGTGTAAGGGTTAATCCTTTCCAAGAATTCTGCAGCAGTCTAGTCACTACTTGAATATCATCTAGATAAATATTTGAAAACACTCTGTAAGTATAAATATTGATTAAAGTTGTAAACATTTTAGCAAAAAGAGGAAATTATTGCTCATTATTAGCATTTTCTTCTTTTGCCACAATGTTTTCATAAGTCACCTGCTACAGATCTACAGATGTGTCAAAATGCATCTACAAGTGTTAAAGGGTTAATTGAAATAAATCCTATTGATGCCGAAGATCCCACAGAATTTTGAAAATATCCTGAGAAGAGGGAAGAGCATGTTTCTAATGAGATTGGAGATATACTTGTTAATCTCCAGGAGTAATGGTACTAGTTTCATACAGATATCGTCCGTTCCGCCAGAAAACCAATATTGTGGACTTTACGTAAAGTTACTAACCGGATCAGCCTAAGCATGCTGTGCAGGCTAACCCGGACAGACACCTTTTGCCTCCTGTGTCTGCGCGGACTGCGCAGGCTTATCTGGGTCGAGTCCCTTATGTTGGTTTTCTCGTGGAACGGCTGATATCATATAATTAACAAAATGCTTATAATTGTAGATACAGACTGTCCCCAACCAGAAAAATAATCATATTAACTTGGCAGGTCTTAAAAATTAAGCCCTTGAACTGTAAAAATTAAACACAATTATTATCATTGAAAGTTAGTAAAAACGTTTAGGTGTCTAAATAAACTTTTTAATATTGGTATAACTTTATTCTTCCTTAAAAGATCATATAATTATTTCATGCCATATACCCTTAATTAAATTATGTTATGACCAATTAAAAATGCTGTGTTAATTACTAGCTGTTACAGGATTTCTTTTAACATTTTTGATGCAAACACACGAAAATACATCAAAGTAGATTTAATTTCAAATTTCATAATGAGATAACTTAATCATATCTTAGATTGGAGTTGAAAACATTGTTATCGCTGGTAATTGCAGAAATTTGAAGGATGAAAATTGTACATTGAGTAGTCTCCTATTATATCAAGAAAACCCCAGGAAAAAAGCAAAAAGAAATCAGACTTAATTATTAAGTTTTATATGTAAAATATTATAAATCTGTAAATTCTATTTTGAACTTGCTGCAAAAAGGTGTTCAATTGACCAAACTTTAAATTCTTTCTCTGAAAATGTATGTTATTTAATTTAATCCCCATGGCCCTTTGGCAAAATAAATGTTGCAGTTGAGACTCAGTCATTCATGCTATCTCCTATATTGACATAAAGGAATTGTGACTTGTCATTAATTAGCCGTCCACCAATGGTCTTTACTAACCCTTTCCCTCGTATAGACGCTTTCTGATGCCTCTACAGCTGACAACTTTTTGAAAACATAGTGACAAAGGAAGAAATTGCACAAAACGTGCCAATTTCTCCTTTTGCCACAATGTTTTCCACTTTTAGTCATAGGTTATCCATTCCATTAAAGAGATTTTCCAGTTTTTGACAAAATATGTTCAAAGTTGTCTGCTGCAGAATTGTCATATGAGGGAAAGGGTTAAAGTGTGTTTGGGAAAGTAGCCAGTTACCTAGGGAGATTGTTGTGTGGAGCACAGGTGCATTAAGTACCATTACAATATTGGGTTCGAACTCTGATATGATAAAAACACACTTAACCTTCACTTTAATGTCAATTGTGACTATCCCTTATAGTAGAATCTGTGTAAATCTAAAATACCAAAATTCTGAATGGGAAAACAATTGTATGGGTGGCGTATTTTGAAACCTTGAAGTATAAATATATAAATAAAGTTGTACTAAAAGTTCACCGTATATACCCATATTATACCAGTATTATGTATTGTTGTTAACACCCACTCAGCGGATCACATGATAGGATTTTTAACCCATTTACCCGTTACCCGATTGAAATATTTCGACTCATCCAAAATTTAAATTATTGTCGGAAAGTCTGGAATAAAACATGATTTGAAGAACAATACTTCTTCCATAATGTTTGCAAATTTCATTTGTCTTGTCTTCTATACACAAATATTCAACCCTTTCCCACATACAGATGCTTTCTGATGCCTCTGCATCAGAGTATTTTTTGGAAAACATTTAAAGCAAAAGGAGGAATTGCTCATGTTGAGCAATTTCTCCTTTTGCAACATTGTTTTCAAGGCTTTTTGATAAGTATACTAACATTATTGAGATTATATTATAATTTTGCCAAGATGTTTTCTTTGTCTGCAGCCGATTTGTTGTATGTGGGAAAGGGTTTCAGGCTTGGTAAGTTATTCTGTTTATGCATGAGCTCTGAAACAGTTTGTAATGAATGAACATATGATAAATGATCAAATATTTTTTATCCTAGATGCATTAGTTATGCAAGTTATATAAAATGAATTTACAAAATACTTTTTTCCTCTTTTAACCCTTTCCCTCATACGACAATTCTGCAGCAGATGACTTTGAACATGTTTTGTCAAAATATGGAAAATATCTATAATTGATCTGGATAACCTATGACTCAAAGTGGAAAACATTGTGGCAATTTAAAGGAGAAATTGCTCATTTTGAGCAATTTTTTTCTTTTGTCACTATGTTTTCAAAAAGCCTTCTGCTGCAGTGGCATCAGAAAGCATTTTTATGAGGGAAAGGGTTAACCAAATGGATGTTCTCCTTTCAATAAGTTTATATAGTTCAAGATCTGATATCAAACCATTCAGCTTGGATCTTGTATCTTGCATCTTACTATATACATAATACGTTTATTTTGTAGTTAACCCTTTCCTTCATATAGACACTTTCTGACGCCTCTGCAGCAGACAGCTTTTTGAAAACATAGTGACAAAAGAAGAAATTGCACAAAACCTTCCTTTTTTCCCTTTGCGACAATGTTTTTAACTTTTAGTCATAGGTTATCCGTTCAATTATAGAGGTTTTCTATGTTTTGACAAAATATGTTCAAAGTCGTCTACAGCAGGATTGTCGTATGATGGATGGGTTAAGGTTTGTCTGATTGGAAAAGATCTTCACAAAAAATGAAAGTAAACTTGTGATATAATTTTGAAAACTTTGTGGGTAAAAGAGAAAAATTATCATTACAATCAATTTACCTTATCTCACAATGTTTTTTAGCATGTGTTCACTGTAATTACACAATAAATTGTTTGTTTTTGGGAACGAGTATACAGTCAAAATAAAGTAATTGTTTATTATTGTGTCACCCCTATTGCAAGGCCAGCCGTTTCTGACTTATAAAACACCTTTGTCCTGAACACATTTTCACTTCCAGGAACCAGGCAGATTGGCTTTTGGTACAATTATTTAACCCTTCCCTCATATAGACACTTTCTGACGCCTCTGCAGTAGACGGCTTTTTGAAAATACTGACAAAAGAAGAAATTACACACAACGTGCAAATTCTCATTTTGTCACAATGTTTTCCACTTTTAGTCATAGGTTATCCATTCAATTATAGAGATTTTCCATTTTCTGACAAAACATGTTCAAAGTCGTCTGCTGCAGAATTAATGTATGAAGGAAAGGCTTAATTAGCTGGCAGCTAATCATATCAGAGCGGATCCAACTGTTGTCACTGGGATTTAAACCTTTGACCTTTTGCTCCTTTACGGATGCCTTAACACTTGGCTATGACGTCGGTTATAATAGTAATTAATACAAGTATCTGGTTCCCTTTTCAGGCCTACTTTGCAGATGGTAATAAAGATAGAGACAGGGACCCAGTGTACTCAGAGGAACTTGGACTTGCAGTTGAAAAATTGAAAGATGGATTTACACTGTCAGGACTATGGGAGGTTTTATCCTAATAAATTGCTCTATATGGACATTAGTTATTTGTATTGTAAAGTGACCTGTAGTGATGGACAATTGGAAATACGTGACTTATTACCTTTTCCAACTTAAAGAAAATCCACAGCAAAATTATCGGGGGTAAAATCTCATTGAATGAAAAATTTCATTTTTAACCCTTTCCCATATACGACATTTCTGCAGCAGACGACTTTGAACATTTATTTTTTTAAAACATAGAAAATCTCCATAATTGAAAGGATAACCTATGACAAAAAGTGGAAAACATTGTGGCAAAAGGAAAAATTGCATGTTTTGTGGAATTTCTTTTTTTGTCACTATGTTTTCATAAAGCTGTCTGCTGCAGAGGTGTCAGAAAGCGTGTATATGAGGGAAAGGGTTAAGAATAGAGTTGAAAATAGTGTGACAAAAGGATAAATTGCCCATTATGAGCATTTTTTTTTTTTGCCATAATGTTTGAGGTTGACAGAATAACATGCCTTTTCAACTTATAATTCTTTTGTCCGGTTGTATGCTTGCAATACTCCATTAACTTGTTTTAACCCTTTCCCTCATATAGACGCTTTCTGATGCCTCTGCAGCAGACAGCTTTTTGAAAACATAGTGACGAAATAAGAAATTGCACAAAACGTGCAATTTCTCCTTTTGCCACAATGTTTTCCATTTTTAGTCATAGGTTATCCAGTCAATTGTGGAGATTTTTCTATATTTTGACAAAGCCGTCTGCTGCAGATAATGAATTAAATGGTCAGTTATTTCAAATATTAGCTTCTTCGATTTAAGGTTAAAGTCCCATGCATTTGAGCGGTCCCTTGAGAAAACCACTATTGTGGACTCTGTGTAAAGCATCAAACCAGATCAGCCGAAGCATGCGACACAAGCTAATCCGAGCCAGCACATTCCGTCTCAGGAGTATAAAGGTATAGAGTAATGATTCTTGAAACAGAAAATCCCATGAGGCGAAAAGGGTATGTCTGGGTTTGCCTGAGCGGCATGCTTTGGCTGATCTGGGTCGATGCTTTACACAGAGTCCACAATGTTGGTTTTCTCCCGGGACGGCTCATTTCCTCTATCCCAGCCCATAACTAACAGTTGGACTGGTATTTTGCCAATCAGCTAAATACTCGGACAGACAGACAGACAAACATTATATACAGAGCTGTTACTCAGATTATTATGCTCATCTTGATGCAAACACGATTCATATGTCTAGTTTCATTTACTAAAGTTTTTGATGAACTTAAATTGCACATGTTCCCTGAACAAAAATATATTTCTTTTCTTTGAATAATATACATTTGTTGAAATTCTACAACTAAAGCTAAAATATACTAAAAAAATATTTCTTTGCTGAAGATTTTTCAAATTTCCTTAATCATTACTAAAATCCAACATGTAGAAGTTTTTAAAGGAATGGAGAGCTTGTTGTGACCGTTGTTTTATATAGGCTTCCAGGACACAAACAGAAAAAAGATACAAGTCTTAGTTGGGTTTAGGTTTATCTTCATATCCTCTGGTCACAACGTCTTAAAGAATCAGTTTATATGTGGTGTGGCTCGTCATAACTATAATCCCTACAGGTTGAAATGATTAAGAGCATTAATTGACCATAGATTAACTTGACCCTTTTTTCCTTTTACCCTTTTCCTCATATAGACGCTTTCTGACACCTGTGCAGCAGACAGCTTTTTTAAAACATAGTGAAAAAAGAAGAAATTGCACAAAACGAGCAATTTCTCCTTTTGCCAGTGTTTTCCACTTTTAGCCATAGGTTATCCATTCAATTAAAGAGATTTTTCTATCTTTTGACAAAGTATGTTAAAAGTTGTCTGCTGCAGAATTGTCGTATGAGGGAAAGGGTTAAAACAAATCTGCAGCAGATCACTGACAACTTGTAGGCAAAAATATGGTAAAGGTTGAAGTTGATTTTAGGTAAGGCACTACAATTGCAAAATTCACATGTATAACTGAGATCTCTACAAATATATGATAACATTTTAATTACCTAGTAAGAAATATTTCCCACTGGATGACATGAATAGAAGAAATTTATAACATCACCATTTACAAAGCAAAAATATGAGTTCCATGAAAACACTTGAGTTACAAGAAATGAAATATATTAGCCGTGATTTATAATAAACTAAATGTAAGGTATCTCTGATCAGTGTAGATTTATATCTAGTTCTGCAACCTATCAGTCCCAATCCTTTCCCACTTGAAGCCTCATTTTGACACATCTCCATCAGATGACATTTGAAAATTATGTGACAAAAGGATTTTTCCTTTTGCCACAATGTTTCCAACTCCCAATTACTTTTGTTCAATAATTTAACCTCATTTATAAAGATTATCAATATGTTTGCTTTCAATCTCGTCTGCTTCAGAAATGTTGCATGTGGGAAAGTGTTAATAGAAGGTTTCAAGAAACTTTGTAAAACAGAGCAATTTCCCCTTTTGTCACAATTTTTGCACTATTCCATCATTAAATGTTCATTTAAAAATTGTGTTCATATGTTTCAGTTTGCCAAAGTTAAATATGGTAAAGGTTAAACAAAATAGTCATCCATGCATTCCTTAAGTTTATGATAAATGATAAATTATAATAGCAGAAAATACTCGATAAAGTGGTTCACTTTTACCCTTTTCCACAGAGAAAATAATCGCAGTAAACCATTAAAAACATGATGGGGGAATAAATACAAAATCTAGACAGAAGAAAGTATTACACAATTAAATTAACAAGCAATTTCTTCTTTTTCGACAATGTTTCCAGATGTCTTCTGCTGCAGAAATATAACATGAAGTCTGCATGACTGTAGGATTGGCAAATAAAAAACCTCCTTAGGACAGTTTGATGCAGACTGACTTATGTCAGAAAGTCTTGCACTTACATGAATACATTAACCCTTTCACACCTATAGACGCATCTGCAGCAGACATCTTTTGAAATCAATGGGACAAAAGGAAAAAAATCTCAAATTGAGCAATTTCTCTTTTTGCCACAATGTTTTCAACTTTTTTCACTAATTATACCTACATTTATACAGATTTTCCATAGCTTTTTAGCAGACATTTCCAAAGTCGTCTGCTGCAGATTGGTTGTAAGTGGGAAAGAGTAAACATGTATATTTTAATTGACCCTTTACTTCATTCAAATGTTCTGAGTCTCTAAATTAAAATCATTTGAAGAACAAATAAATTGGAATGCACAACGAAAATACTATTTTGATAAAATGTATACAGTAAAAAGCATTATTCTAGTAGGAGAATTTGTTCATTGTGAGTGCTTTCTCCTTTTCCTGCAGTGCTTTCAAATGTCATCTGCGGCAGAATCATTAACATGAGGTTCTACCCTAGAAAAGAAAATGGAATATTACACTCAAATAGTTTTAACAATAAAATGTCTACAATTCTGTTTTACTCTTCTTTTTCACCCTATTGTGTAGACAGACATTTGTCAGGCCTTTATGTGCATCATTTTCACACAGAAACTTTTCCATGCCAACAGGATTCTCTTGATAGGCCTCGTATATGGATTCTTCATCAAATTCTTCCACATAAAGGTTACACATACGTTCCATTCTGAAGAAAAAAACCACACACAAATCCACATAAATATGTTAGTTGTGACACATATGCTCAATTCTGTAAACTGTAAAACAGATACATGTATCCATAGTCTTGTTAACCCTTTCCCTCAAATGTGTTGTGTAGGGAGAATGTAATACATAAAACATTCATACAGGATGGCTATCTTTATTTCATGAGACTACGGTATATAACTGAATACTATTAACTAAGCATTATGAAAACATAGTGAAAACATAGTGACAAAAAAAGAAATTGCTCAAAACAAGCAATTTTTCCTTTTGCCACAATGTTTTCCACGTTTAGTCATAGGTTATCCATTAAATTATAGAGATTATCTATTTTATGACAAAATATGTTCAAAGGCGTCTGCTGTAGAATTGTTGAATGAGGGAAAGGGTTAACAATAGCAATTACACATAATCTCAATCATATTAGATTTTAGTGATAGTATACACCTCATTCAGCAGTACAGTCAAATCTGTGCTAAAGACCACCTGTGTATAATAATTCCCTGTCTATAGCAACAACACTTTTAATTTTCCAATTACTTATTTTCTGCATAAATCAAAATGACCCTGTACTTTTAAAGACCAGATCACTCTCTTCCCATGGGTGGTCTTTAGACACAGGTTGAACAGTATTTCAATTATTTCCTGAGTACCAGTAAATGATTTTTGCTATGGTAAGCTCTATGCTTACAAAAGAGCACCATTTGTAACGCTATCCCTGCAATTGAGAACCCTTAGAAGCCAATACTATAGGTACCATTTTTAACTCTTTCCCACATATAAACATGAGGGCCTTGATGGCCCGATATCACTCACCTGATTTAATAGAACTTCAATACTTTTGAAAGATTTTACTCTATACATATAAAGGAACAAGCAACTGGCTTTTCAACGGATCAAAATAAATTAAATAAACTTGGCAGAGGGTCACACAAGGAACATTTGTGCCAAATATTTTTTTCAAATCGGGCCAGTGATTTAGTACAAGAAGATTTACATATAAGGAAAACAAGCCCCGCCACCTGGTGGCCATGTTTTTTTATCAAATGGGAATAATTTCAACAATCTTGGTAGATGGTCACTCAAGGAACATTTGTGCAAAATTATTTATAAATCAGGCAGATACTTTTGGACAAGAATTTTTTTACAATGTTTTTGTAACCAATCTTGCTAGAGGGTTACCCAAGGAATATTTGTACCAAATTATCTTTAACAAGAAGATTTTTAAAGTTTTAATAAAGCACATATAAGGAAAACAAGCTCCGCCCCCCTGGAAACCATGTTTTTCAATGGATCGGAAATATTTTAACAATCTTGGTAGAGGGGGGCCCCAAGGAACATTTGTGCAAAATAATTTTCAAATTGGGCTAGTACTTTTAGACAAGAAGATTTTTAAAGTTTTGGCAATTTTCCCTTTTTCTGATGCAGCAGCAACCGAATTATAATTTTTGAACAACTTTAAAAGGGGACCACTTTAGGAACATTGCTGTGAAGTAATTTTGAAATCAGTTCATTGGTTTAGTAGAAGAAGTCAGTTGTAGGAAATTGTTAACAGAAGGATCGACAGACGTACAGAAGACGACAATGCCACCGGACGGGGAGTGATCACAAAAGCTCACCTAACACTTCGTGCTTAGGTCAGCTAAAAACCTGCAGCACTGAGCAGATGGCTTTGGAAGAACAAACATATGGAAAATACTATATCCACACCTATTAGGCCATAGTCCCCCACCCTGCATGATACCCGGTTTGTCAGCTGTCTCTAATCCTGCTCCGGATAACTGCTTCTCACCATTTACTTCCTTTACACCATATCTGAAACACAAGCATGGAAGCTGAGCTGATTGTATTCATAAATTGTTTGCCTAACATTCTCGTTATATAACCCATCAGGAACATATTTTTTGGAGACTGCATCATCAGTAAACCCTTTCCCTCATATAGACGCTTTTTGACACCTCTTCAGCAGACAGCTTTTTGAAAACATAGTGACAATAGAAGAAATTGCTCAAAACGAGCAATTTTTCCTTTTGCCGCAATGTTTTCCACTTTTAGTCATAGGTTATCCATTCAATTATAGCGATTTTCTACAATCAGTAAACATTTTTTCCAGATTTTAGTTACTTGTCATCAGATGTTTGCATAAAACTGAATATCAAATTACATAATTTACATTATCAAAGTTGTAAAATTTAAATGTTGAATTTGAAAATTTACAAGAAATTGCCAATATTTTCTATTATTGAAAATCCATATAAATGATTGTGTCTGCTACTCTGTGATCTAAAACTGGTAAATCCTTCCTGGTCTAATAGAAACGGCATTTAACATGTCTGCTACTCTGTGATCTAAAACTGGTAAATCCTTTCTGGTCTAATAGAAACGACATTTAACATGCAAGCCAGCAGACAGCTCCGTCAACTATCATGGGAGATCATTAATTTTATAATTAAGCATTTGCATTTTTTATGTTTTTTGCTTCAAATTAGTAGAGTCATAAAATCTGCTCATCTAACATCGACATAACTAGAACTATCACTGAAGATGATAAATACCCCCAAAACAGCACCTTGACCTACACCATAACTTAATAAGTAA
>JAUELF010240100.1:0-10444 GCA_031471495.1 Clinocardium nuttallii
TCTTTTGTCTCTATGTTTTCAAAAAGCCGTCTGCTGCAGAGGCGTCAGAAAGCGTCTATATGAGGGAAAGGGTTAATTAAACTAATCTAGAAGAAATCTTTGAAATTATATACATAAAAATATGGAATAATTATTGAATAAAGTTGAAAACATTGTAGGAATAAGAGAAATTACTCATTATATACAGTTTCTATAGTCAAAAAGCAGCTGCAATTTTGGAAAAAGTTAAATCCATACCTCACAATGAGAAAAATTACTGTATATCAGAATTTGAAATGGGCAGCATACTTTGTAAGTTATCTTTTAATCATAAATCTTTGACAATAAATGGAAATTCTTTTTTCATATGGGTAAAAGTATATATATTGACAGGTGCATCAAAATGCATCTGAAATTGTGAAAGGGTTAATAAGAAATAATGGGCATGGAGTAGTGCCTTTTCCTTCAGAAATGTGAAAGGGCACTGTTTTATCCTAATTCTGTTTAGTTTGGGATCGTTGATAAATGTAACTGTTGCCATTGTATAGCTGATAAATTGTTGAAAACCATTTAAGCACCATTTGTATCTATAAAAACATCAGATAAAATGTTATCAACTCTCCATACTGGAGGTTTTAAAAATTTAGGATGTACAGGAAGCTGGCATTAACTATTACATATACTGTATTATATATTTGCATTAATCTTCCTGAATAATTCATTTATACACATATCTAACTATTCCCCACTTGCATTAGTGACACAATTTGATGTGTCAGCAGCAGACAACATTTCAATATTTATTCTGATGTTTTGCCTTTCAATTTGGACGTTTGTTGTTTGTTGGGGTTGTTTACCCATGAGTATATGATTATATGCACCTAATCTGCTGCAGACAACTTTGGAAAACATTTACTCAAAAACATGGAAACCATGAAAAAAACAATTATGAGCAATTAGTCCTTTTGCTACAGTGTTTTCATAAGTCATCTTCTGCAGAGGTGTCAAAAATGGTCTGAAGTTTGGTATAGGGTTAAGGGTATATAAGTCATTCCTGAAACAATGCTTCCGCAGCAGATTTATTTTGTTAAAGTTTGTTTGAAAGGCCTCTGTATGTGGGAAAGGGTGAAGGCGTACAATGTGCCGAGTGAAGGCGTACAATGTGCCGAGTGAAGGCGTACAATGTGCTGAGTGAAGGCGTACAATGTGCCGAGTGAAGGATGTTTTCAGGTTAATTCATCCGATATTTACATAATGGAAAAACTTGCCTGGACTTTACAGAAAATGCTGGTAAAAATGCCAATATAATACAAATGGTTGACAAGAAATTAAATATATTGATGGGACCTGTAGTTAATGTGTTTCCTTCTTGAAAATGTATTTTTAGATGATACAGTTTGATTACTTGTCACCGTATTGTTTGAAATAGAGAAGTTTCTGATATTTAGCAATTTATGACCTTTTGGTTAAGTTTTTTCTACTTTTATTCTGATGTTATATAGTTTATTTGGTAATGTAACAAAACTCATTCAGAGGCAATTGACATAGCCATTTCCCTCATGTAGACACTTTCTGTCGCCTCTGCAGCAGCAGACGACTTTTTGAAAACATAGTGAGAAAAGAAGAAATTGCACAACCCATGCAATTTCTTGTTTTGCCACAATGTTTTCCACTTTTAGTCATAGGTCATCCATTCAATTATAGAGATTTTCTGTTATTTAACAAAATATGTTCAAAGTCGTCTGCTGCAGAATTGTTGTATAAGGGAAAGGGTTAAGCATGATAATTAATATTTACCTAGATATGCTATTTCCATGGTTGCCTGGTTTGAAATCTTGAGAGAAAAAAGTAATTGTTGCTTCTTCTTGAAGTTTGAAAGAGTGCTTTTCACACACTGTGTTAAGTCAGTTTGGGGTAAAAGGGGAATTTGTTTTTCTATTCTTTTCTAAATTTAGAAGTTGCCAGGTGCAGTGACATTAAAAGAAGTCAATATCAAAAAGGGATTAAATTTAAATATTGAAGAAAGTATACATTAATTGTTCTTTTTCCCTCAATATGTTCAGACATTTTATTGGATAGGCAGCCAGGTAAAACATTATACGGTTGGTTGATCATGAACATAAAATCTCCAATGAACTGATATTAAATGATCACAGTTTTATTCTGTTTTCAATCATTAAACACCAGTCAGACAGATATAACTGTGATGTTACACCCGCAAATAGAACACCAGTCAGACAGATATAACTGTGATGTTAAACCCGCAAATAGTAGTCTAAAGTATGGAAGCTAGATCTTCTTAATAAAAGGGTTACAATTGTTAAAAAGAGTTAAAAACCTGATGAAAAAAGGAGACAATTCCTCATGATAAGTGCATCAAAGTGTGTCTTCATGTAGTAAAGAGTTAACTTGTTAATGGTGCAATTTCAAGATTAGAAAAAAATGTAACAATTAAAAACATAGTGCAAGATTTGTTAAAAAACACAATTTATTTTTAGTTTGCCCAGTATTAAAATTAATTAAATGAACCCTTTTCCTACAATGTTTTATACAATCCTCTGCTAGAGAAGCATCAACCGTTATCTGATTAAGAGAAGTTATTAATCAATTATAGAAGGACACATAACAGGTATATTACAGTTAAATTATTAATATAAAGTGATTAATCCTTTCCCAAATCTACAGCAGATGACTTTGAAAACTTTTTGATAAAGATATGGAAAATCTCTTTAACTGTAAGTTAAGTTGTTTAATTATGATGAACTATTTATTCTTTTGCAACAATGTTGTCCAAAGTCATCTGTTTCAGAGTGGATCAAATTTTGTTTGTAACTGAAAAAGGATAACCGTATACAAATAAAGATTAAGGAATCTATTGTTGTGTTGATTGGCCCTGAAGGAATTAACAGTTGTTATAAATAAAATGAAAACTTGTTTCTACTAGTTTTTGAAAATCTGGAATTTGAGAATTGATTGATCAATTATAGTGGTATACTGGGTAAGGGAATATAAGGATGTTATTGATGTGAATTGAGGTTGTAGTATTAGTTTGGATATATCGCTCATGATGCAGGTTGGTTATTTGTTCTGATCACCCGGACTCTGTTACAATATTTCTTATTGTTGTAATTTGCTTTAACCCTTTCTCTCATATAGACGCCGCTGCAGCAGACGGCCTTTTGAAAACATAGTGACAAAAGAAGAAATTGCACAAAAACGTGCAATTTCTCCTTTTGCCACAATGTTTTCCACTTTTAGTCATAGGTTATCCATTTAATTACAGAGAATTTCTATGTTTTGACAAAATATGTTGAAAGTTGTCTGCTGCAAAATTGTCGTATGAGGGAAAGGGATAACATCTTCTCTCGAAAACAAGGTCATATCTGAACAATTTAGTTTGATTAAGATATATTAGCAAAAGGAGTATGACCTAGAAAATTTACAGCCAGATATGACATTTCAAAAAATTGTTCATCTATTTATTTAACCATTTTACCAGGGACGTAGATTTTACTAATAGAGTATATCTACTACTTATAAAACATTAAGGCATACATTAAGTATGGATACTTTGTATGAATGAAAGTATCCTTCTTGTACAGAGTTGAAAACATTGTGGAAAAGGAAATAATGTAACTATGTTTTTAAAAGTCAACTGAAGTTGTCTGCTGCAGAGGTAGCAGAAAAGGTTTATATTTGGGAAAATTAGCCACATAGGATTACTGCCAATTATAGGTATTGTTTACATACAAATTATGTGAACATTATTAACAAATGTGGGATTCTGTTTTTCCTTATGGTCAATAATTTCAGCAATGGAAGGAATTTTCTGTTTTCATTAATTTCTGTTACTTGTCTAATATAAGCCAATCCATAATTTATTAGTACAGAAGGGTAATCTATTAAAGCAATGCAAAAACAGGTCTTAACCCTTACCCCCTCATATAGATTCTTTCTCAGACCCGTCCGCAGCAGACGGCTTTTTGAAAACATAGTGACAAAAGAAGAAATTGCTCCTTTTGCCACAATGTTTTCCACTTTAAGTCGTAGGTTAAGTCGTCTGCTGCAGAATTGTCGTATGAGGGAAAGGGTTAATGATTGTAAGGATAAAGAAGGCTCTGACAAGTCTGTATCTATGAACACAACTTTATCTTAGCTTAGGTTAGTCTTAATTCACACTTTCAACTGCATTCTCAGGGATGAAAATCTTATCTACGTTCCTGGTCTTCTAAATATTCTAAATGAAAACTTAAACAGTTGTCCAAAGGTTTTATGACAATTCTGCAACATATTTTGTCATAATATTGAAAATATCTATAAGAATATAATATAAATGTTCTGTTTGAATTTGAAAAAAATGCATGCAATGTCTGGTATATGTGGTTAATGGTAGAAATACAGTAAATCACCCTTTTCATGTGACAAGTCATGTTGTTCATTCTCTTTCTTCTTTGGAATTGATTTTATTGACATATAAAACTTTTCCTGTTTTTATTGGACATTTTGAGATGAAGATAATTGGTCTATTTTCAGACTGAGTCCTTAATTTCTTCTCTTAGCTCTTAACGCAGTTCTGCGAACTGCGTGGCGAACCATTTTATTTTAATGATTATTATAGTTTACCTGGTATACACAAATCGTTAGGGAATTTAACCTTTAATGGTTGATGCTATATATCCCTAAATGTGATGGCTTTTAGAATGTTTTTTTTTTTTACCAGGACTGGTTTATCTCTCAAAAATGCCGAGCCCCGGTAGCTCAGTCGGTAGCGACGCAGGCTGTCAATCCAGGGGTTGTGAGTTTGAATCCTGGCTCGGTCAACTTTCTTTCTGACGTTTGACAAAAGTCAATTCGACATGCGTCATTTGTCTTCCACCAATGGGCTTTGTCTATGTGGAAAAACAGCTTAGAAAGATTGTTGTGTGGAATACTGGTGTGAGAAAACTAGGAAATACATGTGTAGGTGAACTGGCAGCCATGATATGACTGAGAAATTGTTAAAAAAACGGCTTTAAACCCAAATCAATCAATCAACTATCTCTCAATTCATATCTTTAAAATATCAGGCCGAAAGCTTGAAATTTAAGTAACTTAATAGATATATGCTTTTAGAATGGTTCAAGATGTTTTGGATAAATTATG
Organism: Clinocardium nuttallii; assembly: GCA_031471495.1. Lineage (NCBI taxonomy): Eukaryota > Metazoa > Mollusca > Bivalvia > Cardiida > Cardiidae > Clinocardium > Clinocardium nuttallii. The sequence goes on from JAUELF010240100.1 coordinate 5,122, forward strand.
TGCAATAGATATTCAGACTATAAGTGATCAGAAACTTTTTAAGATGTCATCTTTTATGTGAATTCACATAACACATTTTATATATATAGACAGATGTCTCAATTTCTGTCATTACTGTACTAAAGATGGATGCTGTGTCATCTACAATAATTTGTTTTGTAAACTTCTTAATGAGATCTAAACAAAAACTTACTTTCCTTTGTTTTTGTCTACACTTCTCTAAATAATTTACTAAAAATTATGTTTCAGAATAATATGGAATCTCAAAAATAAAAAAAATAAATGTTGGTTTCTGTATCACAGAAGACCCTGCTATCAGGTACATTTTTGGTTTCTAGATGTTTCAATTGCATTGAAGAGCATTATATGTGTGACAAAAGCTTTGGAGCGGCTTGACATGTTGCTTGTGGGAATCTAGTTTCCAAAGCCATTTGCAAGTGGTTAAGGGTTAAAAGACAAGTATGTCATGTAAAATGATATCTTGGCATAAAGGTCAGATTCAGGTCAATATAATCCTGTAAGAATGGTACATGGATATCAGTATGGCACAAGAATCCCTTGCGAATATTCGAATATTCATGTCCCATAATTATACAACACTTCTGCAATACCACTTTGAAAACATCCAGGCAAAAATTTATAAAATCTCTGAACATTAAAGGTTAAAATAACCATTGAAGAGAGTTGAAAACATTGTGACAAATTTAAAACTTGCTCACTATGAGCAATTCTTCCTTTTGCAACAATGTTGTCAAAGTTACCTGCTGCAGAAGCGTCAAAATAAGTCTTATTTTATGTGGGCAAAGGATAATTGGCATATGTAATTGTTTGTACATGGGACCTATGATCGTTATTCTAGTTAGACTGGTCAAAGGCATTGTATTGATTTTATCATTGACTAATTCATTCAGGCCAATTGTTTAAGAAGGCAGATTTTGATGCAAATGTATATTGTTAACACTTTCCCTTGACAAAGGCTTTTGGAGGAAATGGACAATATTAGACTTTCACAAATAGAAAAACTCTTTCACCAGAGTGTATACCATTGATCACTTGAGTGTTCCCATAGAGTGTTCACCAGTGTGTTTTCCCGAGTGTTTACCAGCATGTTCATAAGGGTGCTCCCCCAGAGTGTTCACCAGGATTTTCATCAGTATTTCCCCAGAGTGTTCATCCTCCAAGTATTCATCAAAGTGTCCATCAAAGCGTTCAGAAGTGTGGTCACCAGAGTGTTCACCAGGATTTTCATCAGTATGTCCCCAGAGTGTTCATCAAAGTGTTCAACAGTTTGTTCATCAAGGTGTTCATCAAAGTATTCAACAGTTTGTTCATCAAGGTGTTCATCAAAGTGTTCAACAGTTTGTTCATCAAGGTGTTCATCAAAATGTTCAACAGTTTGTTCATCAGAGTTTTTACAAGAGTGTTTATACTTCAATGCTGATTGTAACGAAAACATAATAAAGAAGTCCCAAGGTTGTTTATGCCAATATATCTTTTAATAATGTTGTTTTTTTCTCTCCTTTATTTCAGACTGTATTTTGAATCTAAAGAAGTCTGAACGAACTAACAGTCCTCCATATTTTGGGGAGAAACCAAGTGCTCCATGTTTGAACTCTATACTCTAGCCAGTTGACAATTACTGTACACCCATACAGAAACAGTAAGTCGTTGTTTACCCATATCCACTTGCAGATGGCGTAAGACAGATCTGCAGCAGACATCTTTTTTTAGGGCGAAATTGCTCATATTCGCTGAGCAATTTCATTTTTTGACACTTTTTAAATAATTAGTTTCATTTCATGGAGACTTTTCATATTTGTGCCTATAGGTGTCTTCTGCAGATTTGTATGTCAGAAAGTTAATTCTGACCCGGTCATATTAACCCTTTCCCTCATACGACAATTCTGCAGCAGACGACTTTGAACATTATAATTTTGTCAAAAAATAGAAAATCTCTATAATTGAATGGATAACTGATGACTAAAAGTGGAAAACATAGTGGCAAAAGGAGAAATTGCATGTTTTGTTTTCAAAAAGCCTTCTGCTGCAGAAGCGTCAGAAAGCGTCTACATGAGGGAAAGGGTTAATCCTTTCTCACTTATAGATGTAAATTGATGCATCTACAGCCGTTGACTTTGGAAAATGTTGTGGCAAAAGGTACTTACATGTTCATCAAGTTAACACTTTCCCTTAAACAGATGCTTTCTGACGCCTCTCCAGCAGACAATGAGCAAATTTCTACATTTACAACAATAAGTTTAAACCTTTCCCACATACGGCAAATCTGCAGCAGACAACTTTTAAACATCTAGACGAAAATATGGAAAATCTCTATAAATGACAGTTATAATATTGATTACCATTATGTTAAAAACATTGTGGCAAAGCGAGAAATTGCGCTGTATGTTTTAAAAATTCTGCGGCTGCAGAGATGTCAGAGGGCGTCTGTAGTAGGGAAAGTGTTGAACTAAATGATGGATACATATGTAGGTAAGTAAAGTCTTGCTATCTGTCATCATCAGAGGAGACCCGTAAGATGCGATCCAATAATGTGATCACCTCTAGGAAATGAAAATACCTTTCAATGAATAATAGATGAAATTGATGTCCTCTCCTTGTTTATCTTTTCCCACATACAATAAATCTGCAGCAGACGACTTTGATAATATCTTGGTAAATGTATTTGAAAGAAAAATGATAGATTTTACAACAATATTGCAAAAGGTGTAAATGCATATACCGGTACGTATAAATTAAGGTTGACCTTTTCCTATATGCAGACAAACTTGGGTGCATCTGCAGCAGAAAGCTTTTGAGAACATTGTGGCAAGAGGAGAAATTGCTCATGAGAACTTTTCTTTTTTGTCACAATGTTTTTTTAACCCATAACTACACATAACTTTGTTTTTAGAAAATTTCCTTATTTTTGCCTGTATATTTTTTCAAGACATCTGCATGGGATTTGTTGTATTTTGTAAAGGGTTGGTTTATAGTGTCCCCTACCTGGAAAGTTGATATCCGGATAGATTTGTAATTATTAGTTTTGATAATCATATTACTTAAAAAACAATTAATTGATTGAGGTTTAACGCCGTTTTTAACAATTTCTCAGTCATATCACAGCAACCTAATCATGTGTTTCCTGGTTTTCTCACACCAGTACTCCACACAACAATCTTTCCAAGCAAGATAATCATATTAAGCCATTAATATATATTCAGTGATAAAATTAAGGAAATTTAGTCCATTCACTAGAGCAGAACACTTTATAACCCTTTACCTTATATAGACACATTTTGACGCATCTGCACCAGACGCTTCTTGGAAACATTGTGGCAAAATGAGAAATTGCTAAAAGCAAGCAATTTTTTCGTTAGTAAAAATGTTTTCAACTATTTTCAGTATTTATACCTTCATTTATAGAGATTCAATATTTTCTTACATAATGTCTTCAACGTCGTCTGCTTTAGATATGTAGTATGTGGGAAAGGGTTAAAACACTATAAAGTAAGTAGAAATTGCTCAATTATATCCCTGCCTTGATACTGCAGGCCTATAGTAAATTTGACAGACGCACTTGTTTGTTATACTTTTCAAAGTATAATTTGGGATAGAATTTCTTCTATGCTGGAGTTTGAAGATTAATCTTAATTCTTATTACTTTCAGAAGATGGGTATATATAGTCTACTGGATGAACAGACCTGGTCTTACATCGTTTTCTTTTTGAGTGTCCTGGGACTCGTGCTTTATGGAATGTCTGTTTTCTTCACCCTGGTGTCACATGTTTGTGGGTATGTATATACTGAATATCAATAGGTTATTTAGGACTCTAAACAGTGGATTTGTATCCTGATAATCAGTGGGTTATTTAGGGCATAAAACAGTGGATTTGTATCCTGATAATCAGTGGGTTATTTAGGGCATGAAACAGTGGTAACCTTTCCCACTTTTATGCACATTTGACATCAACCCTTTTCCACTTACAACAAATCGGCAGCAGACTTCTTTGAAAATGTCTAAGGAAAAATATAGAAAATCTTCATTAATTATTATCCAATAAAGTTGAAAACATTGTGGAAAAATGAGAAATTGCTTATTATGAACAGTAATTCCTTTTACTGTAATGTTTTCAAAGTCGTTGTCTACTGCTGATTTGTCAAAACGCTACTGAAATAGGAAAAGGGTTAAACGAGTTTTCAATGCATGAATTACCATACACATTGCATAGTTTAGTTAGAAAACTCTTCATGCATGGATGCACTTTCCTATATTTCAAGGTTATCAACTGTTTCCTCTCATTATGAGCAATGTCTTGATGTGATATTTTAGAAATGATGAAGTTGAGTTACCCCTCAAACTATATTTTATAACTTAACTCTTGTTAATGGAGATTTGTCATGTTTATGACAAGATGTGTTCGAAGGCGTCTGCTCTATGCTGTATGCTGTATGTGGGAAAGTGTTATATGTTGCAGACAGAAAGGTTTCCTTTGACAAAACAAAAACTTATGACACCATTGTAAAAGGGAAAAAAAACCTGATTTGATAAAGCCATTTACTTTCAACACTGAACCTGTTAAAAGAACAAATCAAATTTTCCCACAATGTTTTCAAACTCTTGTCTGTATCAGGAATTAATCCTGACTTGTCTTTGTGGAAAAGTAGCTAGCCAAGTTGGAAGAATGTTGTGTGCTATATAGCTGTAAAAACAAACATTAGGTGTACTGGGCGCCGAGACATAAATGAAATACCTTTGTAAATGGGGTTAATTAACCAATTAACAACCAATCACAAGTTTGGAAATGGTTTATTTTTATATACACAATTTATGTTAAAATTTATCCTGCAGGCGACTTTGAAAATATTGTGGGATCAGGAGAGATTTCTGATTTTCTCCCAAGTTTTCTATTCTATTTTTAAAGTGCTCAAGGGGAGTAATTGTGATCGTCGTTTGTCTTGTGTCGTCTTGTGTCGTCCCTCAACATCTTTATCCTCTGTTACCAGTGGTCAGTAGGCAAACATATTGGAAATCTCTATAAATTAGAGTATATTTTATGAAAAGAGTTGAAAGGGAGAATTTGCTCATGATGAGCAATTTCTCTTTTTCCCACAGCGTTTTAAAAAGTTCTTGGCTACTCAGGGGCAAAACTATGACCATGTGGGAAAGAGTTAACCCTTTCCCTCATACAACAATTCTGCAGCAAACGACTTTGAATGTAGTTTGTCAAAACATAGAAAATCTCTAAAATTGAATGAATAACCTATGACAAAAAGTGGAAAACATTGTGGCAAAAGAAGAAATTGCACGTTTTGTGCAATTTCT
>JAUELF010240111.1:0-12678 GCA_031471495.1 Clinocardium nuttallii
AAAAATAGATCTGAACTACTTAAAACCTACTTATTTGTCACTATTAGCAATATTGGCAGAAGTTTCACCATTTCAAAATTTTGATCACAATCGGGGTTCAGCACCTTTAAACATGTTGCCATAACAGGTAAATTATTAGGATGTTTTGATTTAGCATTAAACACTAAAAATCTTTTGTCAGGTAAATGGTTAGTCCATGTTTGATTTGAGTGTAAACCTATTTCAGAGTCAAGGATACAACGACACCCACACCTCAGTCAGCCACGTCAACATTACGACTGAGGTTAACGAATCTGAATGACGTTGCTCCTGCCTTTACCAATACACCATATGCGATCAACGTTAAAGAAGGAATGGGGGGTTAGTCATTTGAGCCGTCCCGCGAGAAAATCTATATATATATTCTTTATTTCCTCCAAATCTCTCTATATATATATTCTTTATTTCCTCCAAATCTCTATATATATATTCTTTATTTCCTCCAAATCTCTCTATATATATATTCTTTATTTCCTCCAAATCTCTCTCTATATATATATTCTTTATTTCCTCCAAATCTCTCTATATATAAAAATACATTGTAAACGCTGATGAATAACTAATACGTGGGTGGTTTGTCCGCGCAGACTGATCCTGGTATAGAGATATAAAGGTGACGATCCAGGTATATGATTTCAGAAACAGCAAATCCACAAGAGGTGAAAAGTATCTACCCGGGAAAGCCTGCGCGGCATGGTTGTGCTTATCCGGGTCGATACTTTACGCAGGGACCACAATGTTGGTTTTCTCAAGGGACCGCGCATTTTTACATGATTGATTGGGGTTTTAGCGCCGTTTTTAACAATTTATCAGTCATATAACACAACAATCTTCCCAAGTAACTGGCTGCTTTTCCACAAAGACTTAGCCTTTTGCCAAACGTCGGAAATAATGTTTCCGAGCCAGGATTCGAACGCACAACCCCTGGATTGACAGCCCGTGTCGCTAACGTCTGAGCTATCGGGATTCGGCTGCATTTTTTACAAAGACCATTTATTTAATATTAGGATTTCTTTTCATGATCAGGATTTATTTTATCTTGTCAGCCTCACCTTTATTGTTGTTCACTATTTCAAAATTGAAGCTGAAAATTAATCCTTGTAATTAAATGTGTGTCTTTATCCGTGTACATACCATATCAACATATGATTAAAGTGACAAAAACGTTTCAATATAAATCGTTTAACTCACAATTTTTACTTTTCATTTTCATGATTTTAACCCATTTCCTCATACGACAATTCTGCAGCAGACGACTTTGAACACATTTTGTCAAAAAATAGATAAACTATGATTAAAAATGGCAAACATTGTGGCAATAAGAGAAATTGCTGGTTTTGAGCAATTTCTTCTTTTGTCACTATGTTTTTAAAAAGCCGTCTGCTGCAGTGCGTCAGAAAGCGTCTCTGTGAGGAAAAAGGTTAAATAGTTAAATAACAAAAAAGTATGCTTTGAGGCCTAACAATCAAATGCATTTCCTTATAAACAGTTTTTCCCCATCAGGTAAAGATTTGATATATACTCGGGCCTCTGAAGTTTGTGAGCTCAAGCATTCAAGAACTTTGAAGCCAAGAACTAAATGAATCTTTAGACATCAAAACAATATTTCAACACAGTCCCTTCTCAATTGACTGCTGGTATTTAGTCACCGAAAAAAAAAAGGATAAGAATAATGGAATCATGACTTTATGAAAATCACGAGGTTTGAATGCTCTACAATAAACTTGTTTATATCTTTAATGTTTTCAGCCCAGGCTAACCTACTGCAGGTTTCCTCAAGTGATGAAGACAACATTGCCACCACCCCTACGTATCAGGTGTCCGGTGAGTTATTCAATTTGCATGGAGTTTTGCGCCGTTTTCAACAGTATTTCAGTTGTATAACTGTATGTCCTGGTTAAACCATTCCTACAAACAGTTTTCTTAGGTAAATACACTTGCATAGTCTTAAAGCAAACCGTTTTGATATACATGCTGCTTCTGAATTGATGGTACAGTGAACACGCATGTGATCCTTCCATGATGGCATACAGTCATACAGGTTATCTGGCAAATAGCTATAAGTGTTTTCACTCTCAACCTTTCCTAAGTTCTAATGCTTTTTTTTGGCACTTCTGCAGCAAACATTTTTTGAAGATATTGTACCATAGGAATAACTGTTCATTATGTTCAAGTATTTCAACTTTATTCAAACATTTTTAATTCATATATAGCGTTTTAATATTTTTGACTAAATGTTTTCAAAATTGTCTTATTTGTCTTAAATTGTTGTATTTGTGAATAGGTTAAATAAGTGACACAGTTACATAACATAATTTCCCTGTAAAGATACTGCAGGCTGGACTATGTGACAAGGCAATGTTAGCCTTCACCAATCATCGTTCCCTGTTTTTTGAAGGAAAATAGTCGGGCTATTGTGATATCCTTGGTGTTTTTCAAGAACAGTTACACATATTTAAAAGAAACTTGGTACATATGTTCCTAGAAACCAAGTCACCTAAATCTGGTTTAATAATTATTCAGTAATGGCTCTTTTTCGACTCAAAACTCTCGCTTTAATAATAGTTCTTCAGGTATAAATTCATACAAAAGTTTAGCCTTGCCCATAACCTTAAAAAACGTTCAACATTTTCAAATGAAACTTGGAACACATGTGTCTAGGAACAATACACATGGATGTACAAAGTCACATAACTCAAGCTTTAAAATTATTCAAAATTGCCACCTTTCCGAAAGATGAGTGTTTGCCGTTGCCCTTGTTTGTTTTATAAAAAAATATATATAGTAAATATTTTGTTATTTTGTTTTGATATATTTTGATTAGGTAATTCATTGTTCACATTTGATGGGGACAAGTTCGGAACCACGGCTTCTCTGACTTATGTCTCGGGCAATCCCGTTATCCTAGTGAATGTAGAGGTGGTTGATTCATCGACTGGTGGAAATACGGGTACATCGACTGTCACGGTTAATGTTGCAGAAGGTAAGGGCATTTATTACATTTACATATTGATATAGGAGTGATAAATATGCACATAAAACATAAATTGTGATTGGAAGATAAGTTATATATTTCGCATCTATTTAACGATTTAATATATGATGATAATTAATAATATGTCCATAACTGGTGGGATAAATGACATTTTTTCATCAGATCTTCATGAAAATACACCAGGACATTACTCGGTATAAAATCACTTTCAAGTTCAAACCTGGTCACATGAGGTCAAATGAGGTAACTAGGGTAAAACACTCTAGAGAAAAAATATTCAATCAATCTTCACGAAAATACATCAGAACAGTCAATTCCATGACTTCTTGGTCAAGCTTGTACAAGGTCAATCGGGTAAAAAACTAATAATATCTAAGCAGATATGGTAGGTCAAAGACTAATTGTAAAATGAGAAGTAATGTTTATCCTTTCCCTCATAAGACACCTTTTGATGACTCTGCAGCAAACAGCTTAAAACAAGGAATCTTTAGTTTTGCAACAATGTTTTTAACTCTTTCGTAATCAAACCTTAATTTCTAAAGATTTTTCATTTTTTTCCTTGATGCATATGCATGTTTTCAAAGTCATCAACTTCATAGTTCTTGAATGCGAGAAAGGATTAATCTAATCCAACTGTCAGTTTTCATCAAAGTGTTCCTGAATATAAACTACAATTCCAAAATTAAATATTTCTTGTTTCCCAAAATTAATTATCATACATTCATTCATTCTCTCAATACAGGCGTTGTGAGCTTGGCCAACATTATTCCCGACGTTTGACAAAACCAATGGGTTATCAGTCTATTTTGAAAAGTAGCCAGTTACTTGGAAAGAGTGTTGTATGAAGTACTGGTGTAAGAAAGCCAAGAAACATATGAGTAGGTGAGCTGGCCGCCGTAATATGACCGAAACAATGGCTGAACACGGCGTTAAACCCCAAACAATAAATAAATAAATAAATAAATAAATAAAAATAAATAAATAAATAAATAAATAAATAAATCAATCAATCAATCATTCATTTATAGAGAATTTCAATTGTTCTTCGTAATCAAATTCGGAAATACATTATATTATATAGTTTATAACTGTTTACCTGACAAGATATGTAAGAGTGTCTGTTTAAAAACACATAGGGTACGATTTATACAAAAAAATACGTTCTTTCAGAAATCATATTATAAATTTGAGCCGTCCTGCGAGAAAACCAACATTGTGGACTCTTCGTAAAGTATCCGGATCAGCCAAAGCAAGCAGCGCAGGCTAACCCGGACAGAGACTTTCCTCCTCCTGAGGATTTTCTGTTTCATGAATCATTATTCTATCTACCTAAGACGGAATGTGTCGGCCCGGATTAGGTCGATACATAACGCAGAGGCCATAATGATGGTTTTCTGGCGGCGGGACGGCTCATATTTGATTTTGAGAAAGAGTAGCTAGAAATCATTGCAAATGAAAAGAAAAGAACTTCTTTCTTAAACTGGGTAAGTTCTCTCATTTTCTCAAAGAAGAGGTGTGAAAATCATCTTTGTGATTGACATGGGGATTAATGAACATATCCACTTTCATTTCAGCTACAACGCCAGCCTTTACTAGCCCCGTCGGTGGAGGTGAGAGTTTCTCGATTACAGAAGATACTGGCACTGACCATACAATTGTAACTGTCCTGGCCACTGATGCAGACGGTGATACCCTCACGTATGCCATACCTGTGCTTCAAGGCAAGTTTGCCTTCGACGCTGGTACAAGAGTATTAAAGACAGCATCAACATTTGATTACGATTCTCCTGCTGCAGAAAGAAGTTACACACTCACAGTGACGTAAGGATACATACCTCAACCGTTAACCACCCCTATATACGCTTTTCTAATTCGTCTGTCTGAAGGAGACGACTTTTGTATGACAAAAGGGAACATTACTCAAAACGAGCAATTTCTCCTCTCGCCACACAGTTTTCAACTCATTTCAATATTTAAGCTTTCATTTATATATATTTCGAATAATTTTGTTAGGATGTTTTCAAAGTCATCTGCTGCACAATCGATGTATGTATGAACGGGTAATGATACTTGCGTGACTGGCATAATTGCATTTTAAGTTATGCACTTCGTTGAATGTATGTTGATGCTGGGTTGGAGTGTGTGTGAATCAGGACAACTCAATGCTTATATGTGTTTCCTCTTTAATATCACTGTGTGCTTACGCCATATAATTTGTGAAAAGGAATTTTACTTATCTATGAAGTCATAGTATGTGTGCACTTACATATCAGAAGACATTAGTATAGGCTGTTAGAGCAGGAACGTATATACTTATATATTATCTATGAAGTCAAAGTATGTGTGCACTTACATATCATAAAACATAAGTATAGGCTGTTAGAGCAGGGACGTATATATCTATGTCCCTGGTTAGAGCATGTAAAGATACAAGTGTTGCATCCACGTTGTGTATCATGGTATAAGTAACTGGAAGTATACTGTTTACATAGGTTTGCTATCTCTTTTATGATATTGGATAAATTTCCAAAATGAATACACGTGTTGTCCTGATTATCTTACATATAATTCAACAATCGTTGGCTTTTTTTTTAAACAGGATTTTTACAGAATACAAAATAGTTTATTAGACTTAAGCATAACATAGGTAATCGTCATACAAATAATATTATCATGTGTGAGCATGCAAATACAAAGCTGTGATTAATAACAAAAATGGAAAATAATGTAGAAGACACACACTCAAACACAAACAACTTCAACGTAAACGTATTAAAGTTAATACGAGAGTGATGATTTAAGAACTTTGTTTCTTAGTTTCTGAGCACATATCAAATATTTTGCAAAGTTATTTAAAGTTTAAACATTCTCACGTTTTGATAAGCGCAATAAATGTATACATGCTTGGTCTCGTATAGTAGTATTGATGTGTATACTGGTGTCTTAATGGCTCGTACTTATCACACATTAAAACGAAATGGTACTCGTCTTCAATGTCTTCATTTGTGCACATTTCACAAATTCGATCAAATCTTGGAATGCCTCTGTGTCTCCCAGTCTCTATATATAAATGATGTGACGATAAGCATAGTTTTGACAAAATATTTATATGCTTTACATTCTTAATAAGTAAAAGGACATTTCAAGTATAGTTTTAGCCTGTTTAAATAAGCTAAGAGATTAACACATGTTCATACCAGCTCTCCATGCACGAATGTAACTATCCTTAAGCCTTATATTTAATAAAGGTATAACTGATTTAATATCAACTGAATCAGAGAAAAGCCACTCGTCACTAAAGCCAAGACTGTTTAACAATGATTTTACTTTAGTCACCAATTTCGGCTTTATTTCACACCGCGGTAAAGGCCAATTACAATACAAGTCAGTTTATAATAACAGCTCATACTGACTCATCCATTATCAGAATTCGCTAAACATGCACACTTCGTTAGGAGCAATAATAACATACTGTCTCTGTACAAACCCTTGTCCTACCTTTAGCTATATAACCAGTATGGAGATAACTATTTCAAGGCTGTGCCTGATATGTCAAATAATCAGTTAACCCTCCCTTTCCCACTTACAGACACATCTGCAGCAGACACTCATGAAAACAGTTATACTAAGTAAAGTGAGTAGTTTCTCATTTTGCCGATAATGTTTTTTAATTTATTTAATAGTTAAACTCTCATTTAGATTTGTTGCAAAATTTAATTTGTCTTATTTTTGCAGCAATGATTTCAATAACATTTCAGAGTTACAGATGAGAATGGTACGCCAAACATTGTAACGGGTTCTGTCACTGTATTAGTGACAGACATCAACGATAATCCACCTGTTTTTGACCAGGCAGTCTATACAGCAACACTGGAAGATGGGGCAACCAGTGAGTTAATGTCATATTATAGACTGATATTTAATATGTAAATAAAGTCTTGATCAATTAAGGATTAAAATAAGGCATTTGAGCCCGATCACGCCGCGCTGGCTTTACCCGGACTGACACTTTTTGCCTCTTGTGGATTTTCTGTTTCAGAATTCATTACTCTATACCTCTATCCCCCTGAGGCGGAATGTGTATGTCCGGATCAGTCTGCGCGGACAGTGCAGGCTGATCTGGTCGACACATTACGCAGATGCCATAATGTTGGTTTTATCGCGGGACGGCTCATTTTAAGTTTATTTCTTACATGTTCAGATATATTTATTGGCAGAACAGGTTTTTAAATTCATCAAGTTTGGCAAGTTCGTGTTTTTTTATTAGCATAACATTTTACATGTATTTGTTATATAAATCATCATGGTATGCATATAGAAAGCAATTCATATGAAATTAAAAGTCCTTATCAGGCTAAGGGATGTTGTTTGTTCTGTTATCCACCTTTCAGCCTGTTGTCATTAAAATTGAATCATCTGAAGAGAGGATATAATTTCTTGAAAAAAATAAATCTTCTTAGACCGAGAAGAAATCAGAAGATAAAATCAGAGTAAACAGTTATATGTTTCCTATAAATTGTACATGCATTCATTGAGGTAATAGTTTTGCATATATTGATGAAATTTTCTGTATCATTCCAAGCTGCCGATTTCCTAACTCCAACAGCCACAGACGGCGATGGTACAAGTCCAAACAATCTAATAAAATATGTTTTAAGTAAGTCATTGATTTTATTTAAATTCCACAGTTCTGTGAATCAGATACTTTTTATAAATATTTGCGAGTTTGTCCCTTGGAGATTTATTTGCCATGTCATAGATTGTTTAGCATTTATTATGTCTTGCATAATTGTCCACATAATATTGGTAAAACAATGAATTTCTAAAAATCAACACCATTGTAAGAAAATATTGAACATCTTAAATTTTAAAGATTTCAAATAAACTTGTTAATATTCAGTCTATCCGAAATACATATATCCATGAGTTTTTTCCTTCTTTTTCAAAATGTTTAACTAAATTTTCTGTCACTGTGACACAAAAATACATTTGTAATAGGTAAACAGATTATCATTTCCCATATGCGTCTGACTCCTTCTGATTCAATTGCGTGATTCTCCCTTTGCCATGATGTATCAAAACTCAATTCAATGATACTATCTTAACTTTTAGAGATTTATCTTTTTCCCATGTCAACTACTGCAGATTTGTCCATGATCTATTTCTTCTTTTGCCGAAATTCTTGTTAAATTTATTTAATAGTAAAACATTTATTGAGATTTTTCATGCGTTTATCAATAAGTTTTGAAATTCGTCTGCTGAAGATACGACGACCGTGGCGAGTTAAGCTACCTGTATACATATGCATTTTTCTTTCATAGGTGGTTCTCCTCCGTCAGCATTTTCTATTAACAGTGTCAGTGGTGCCCTATCCGTCACTTCAGTGGCATATAGTTCTTCTACACCAGTGTATACCCTGGCATTGCAGGCCCAAGATTTAAATGGAGTGGGTAGTTTTACTACAGGAACTGCCGAAGCTCGTGTTGCAGTTGTTACAGGTATTTACATACACCCCTGTTTTGGGAAATCATTAACCTTTTACCACATTATATAAGCCATTCCAAGAGAAAACCAAAATTATAAACTCTGCGTAATGTATCGACACAGATCTTCCTGCGCAGTCCGCGCAGGCTAATACGGGCCGACAATAGCATTCAGTCAGTTTCAAAATCTGCGTCGTGAAGTTCAACGTTTAAGTTTTATTTTTAGCTCAACTATTCGAAGAAAAAATAGGACTTTACTACTTGCCCCGGACTTTACAACCACCCCGGTGTCGGCGTCCGGTTAATGTTTTAGAGCAGGCTGGCATTTTCATTTATAACTCCAATGTTCTTCATTCAAATCTCTTCATACTTCACACAATTGTCAATTAGGTTAGATAACTCCATTGCATCTAAACTATGGAATTATTGGCCTTGATTGACTTATGAAATTTGATTTTTTAAATTACATATATTTAAATGTAATTATCTATTCATTTGCTTTTACATATTGAGTATATTTGATAATAGTCCTTAATTGCAAAATAATGAAATAGTGCTTATTGTTAATAAGGGGCATATATTCGAGCGTGTTTTCCCCCGACATCTCTTGTAAATGGTATAGTAACCGACTGTACTGTATGGTGAATGGACAGACTAGTGTTAAATGGTAAAGCCACAGACTGGTGTGCATTGGTAAAGCGACAGACTAGTGTGAAATGGTTTAGTGACAGACTAGTGATAAACAGTATAATAAAAGGCTGATCTAAATGGTAAAGTGACAGACTAGTGTAAATGGTAAAGTAACAGACTAGTGTGAAATGGTTTAGTTACAGACTGGTACTAAATGGTATAGTAACAGACTAGTGTAATATGGTAAAGCGACAATTTAGAGTGCAACGGTTAAGTAACAGACTAGTGTGGAATGGTTTAGTGACAGACTGGTACTAAATGGTATAGTAACAGACTTGTGTTAAATGGTAACGACAGACTAAAGTGAAATGGTTAAGTGACAGACTGATACTAAATGGTATAGTAACAGACTAGTGTTAAATGGTAAAGCGACAGACTAGAGTGAAATTGCTTAGTGGCAGACGAGTGTTAAATTGTATAAAAAAAGACCAGTGTAAAACAGTATAGTGACGGACGAGTGTTAAATGGTATAGCAAAAGACTAGTGTTTAATGGCAAATAGTAACAGACTGGTCTTAATGGTAAAGTGACAGACTAGTGTTATTTGTATGTCGGAAAGGGTTCAGTGTTCAAGTGACATCCCTCGATTTATACTGAATTAATTATGTTGTGTAAGCTTCGCAATTAATTTATGCAAACATGTTTGTTATAATAAGCAAGCAAGGGATAACATCATATAGAGAAAACTGCATGGCAATAGTTCAGATTGCTCCTTTGAGCAATCAGAACAGCTGCTACGCTGTTTTTAAGGACACTTATTTGTTCCTTCAGACTATGCGAGAAGCATCTATCCAGGTCAATTAGGTATCTCGTATTTCTGTAACAGCTACAGGTATGTCAAGTTGGTTTGGGTTTCTCTTTACAGTTCCAGTTATGACAAATCCTGCTGCTAGTACACAGAAGGCCATCGCTGAAGATAAAACTCCAACCGATATTTTGTTGACAGCTACATCAACAGATACCGATGGGGATGTGGGCACATACAGGTAATTGAACTTTCAGATTCAGGTACTGTACAAATCACAAGTAATACAGAATCTTGATTTAAGTGCAAAATACCCAGATATACTGTTAATTTAGATATATTCAAATACCAAAGTTGCTCAGTCAATAAAACCTCAGGTTAAATTCAATGGTAGGTACAATTTGTGAAAATATCAAATTCAAGAAGAGTAACTGCTTCCTTATTTACCGTTTCCCACATACTACAAATATGTAGCAGACAAATAAAAGACAATCTTGGCAAAATTATACAACATCTTTATTTGGGAAAGTTGAAAACATTATGGCAAAAGGAGAAATCACGTATTGAGCAATATCTCCTTTTGCCACAATTGTTTTAAAGTCATCTGCTGCAGAGTTTTAAAACATTGTTTATATGTTCTAAACGATAAAGCCACTAAACCTTATATTGTGATACCCAATCGAATCCTGTCGGTGAGATAATTATATTGAGTTCCACATTATCGGCTCTGAGACACAAATATTTAAAACTTGAAACAAGCTTCTTTTCTAAAGCATGTGACAAGAATATTTAAAAGCATTAATTGTGCCTCTTTATCTAGAGCTCTATTTCACAAATATTTAAAAGTTTGAAAAGTGCCTCTTATCTACTCAGTTATATGAATAGCTAAAAGCTTGAAAAGTGCCTCTTATCTTGAGCTCTTTGGCACACACTTTTTCAGCTTAGTCACTTCGACTACAAAATTTGTGATGAGTGGGACTAACAATGCTGAGTTGAAGCTTGCTGCTGGTCAGAGTCTGGACTTTGACGGATCGGATCCAACAACCTATACACTAGAGATACAGTAAGTAACACTAATCTTTCTCCAGCTCCTTTCTTACTTTCAGTGAGTCTCATTTAGGCGCATCTGCAGTCATCTTCTTTAGAAAATATTAGGACAAAAGGAAAATGAATATTTTTATCATACTGTTTTAATTCTATTCAATGATGACTCTTTTATTTAAATATATTTAAACATATTTTTGATTAAATTATTTGGAACATAAAGGGTTTTGTTATTTCAATATAGCTTATATTATTATAATAATAATGTAAATGCCCAACACATCAAATTTCAATAATATAGACAAAGTATGATGCCTTTTGAGATAATGAATTTGCATGTTGTTTGAACAAACGTATTGCTTATGAGTTTTGATGTCTCAGCAGCTAAAGACTTTTGAAATCATTGTGGACTAAGGTGAAACTACTGTAAAATGCTTTGAAAGAGTAATTTCTCCTTTTGCCACGATGTATTCAATTATATTCATTGATAAAACATTTATTTTTAAATATATCAATTCTTTGTCCAGACACTTTATAAGTCATTCTGCTGAATATTTGTTGTATAGAGAAAAGCATGCCAATAGATAATAGCATTCCCCAACTGCTTATCAAATAACTGAGATTTACAAACTTTGAAGTTAATGGATTTTTCAGTTACAGTTAAAAGATTGCCGAATGAAACATATTCGATATTTTACTGTCATTTCTGTTTCATGATTTATTTAGGGTAACTGATCGAATGAAACATGTTTATTGTTTTACTGTCTATTCTGTTTCATGATTAATTTAGGGTAATTGACCGAATGAAACATGTTTAATGTTTTACTGTCTATGTAGGGAAACTGACCGAATTTAATGTTTTACTGTATATTCTGTTTCATGATTTATTTAGGGTAACTGACCGAATGAAACACATCTAATGTTTTACTGTATATTCTGTTTCATGATTAATTTAGGGTAACTGACCGAATGAAACACGTTTAATGTTTTACTGTCTATTCTGTTTCATGATTAATTTAGGGTAACTGACCGAATGAAACATGTTTAATGTTTTACTGTAGTTTCTGTTTCATGATTTAGTTAGGCTAACTGACCGAATGAAACACGTTTAATGTTTTACTGTTTATTCTTTTTCATGATTCATTTAGGGTAACTGACCGAATGAAACATGTTTAATGTTTTACTGTATATTTAGGGAAACTGACCGAATGAAACATGTTTAATGTTTTACTGTCTATTCTGTTTCATGATTCTTTTAGGGTAACTGACCGAATGAAACATGTTTAATATTTTACTGTAGTTTCTGTTTCATGATTTATTTAGGGTAACTGACCGAATGTGAAACATGTTTAATGTTTTACTGTAGTTTCTGTTTCATGATTGATTTAGGGTAACTGACCGAATGAAACATGTTTAATGTTGTACTGTCTATTCTGTTTCATGATTGATTTAGGGTAACTGACCGAATGAAACATGTTTAATGTTTTACTGTAGTTTCTGTTTCATGATTTATTTAGGGTAACTGACCGAATGAAACATGTTTAAAGTTTTATGGCCCTTTCACACTGGGCCGAATGCCATTCCGTTTGCTTGCCGAATAGGAATCTTTGAAACTGTCCGAATATCCCTCCGAATGTGTTTTCCCAAATGTATCAACGAACGCTTTCCGTTTGGTTTCCGAAT
>JAUELF010240122.1:0-21289 GCA_031471495.1 Clinocardium nuttallii
TAGGGTTTGGTTGAATAATGAGAGGTATAGTGGATAACATTAGCTTACTCCCCTTTATCTCCTTATCTAGTCTTCTGTCTTATGATAACGAAGATAAATTGTTGCATTACATCGCATCTTAAAACGCTATATTATCGCATATAATTGCCAGACAGTGTCTCTAAGCCAGAAATGGAGATATCGATGAAACCATTTAACACGTACCTAATGGCATCATGTCCAATTCCTGAAATCGAAAGAGTTATAATTACCAATCTCAGAGATGAACGCCTTTCGAAATTTTGTTTTCTCAATTGAACCGCGACAGACACGTTTCACCTCCAGTGGATTTTCTGTTTCAGGAATCATTTCTCTATACCTCTATCGAAGACGGAATGTGTCGGCCCGGATCAGTCTGCGTTGACAGCCCAGGCTGATCTGGTCCATACATTACGCAGATGCCATGATGTTGGTTTTCTCGCGGGACGGCTCATATTCTCAATTGTCGTTCGTCCTAGTCACTTTGATATGTTCCAACATAGATAAGTATACATTTACGGTATATTATTTGTGTTCGTAAATAAAACAGACAGCTGATGAGCCAGATATTGCTGTCGCTACATTGAAAGGGTTTGGTCGCAAATTTAATTGAAATATTCTGAATATTAAATGACTAATCAATGTAAACGAAAATTATACAAGTGTTTAAAAAAGCTTTTTATGACCAAAAGGTATACCATACCGTGTTTTCTTCAATTTTGTAATGTTCTACATTTTATAAAAAAAAAGGTGCAGTCAAAATATTCCCGGACGTTCTTTGTAACTCTGTTATTTAGTAAAATGATATAAGAAAACCCAACAAACTAAAACGGTGTTTCTTCGTCAGCATAGAATATACTTTGATTACAACCTCATATAAATCAGCCAGCTATAACACACCAACTTAACATAACGCACGCCAAACGGATTGTTTACATCGTCAAAATAATATGGTGAAAAACATGTTGAATTTTGCGTCAATCTGTTAAGAGCCTTTTATGACTGTGATGTTGTGCCGACTGGCCTGGCTCTACACTTATTGTGGCACAGACCTCACAAAATCGGTTTGTTTTCTTAAGAGACATGGATAGGGTACCCTTAAGGTTCTTTGATATCTTAAAGAGACACGGATAGGGTACCTTTAACGTTCTTTATTTTCTTAAAGAGACACGAATGTGGTACCTTTAACGTTCTTTATTTTTTTAAAGAGACACGGATAGGTTACCTTTAACGTTCATTGTTTTCTTAAAGGGACACGAATAGGGTACCTTTAACGTTCTTTAATTTCTTAAAGAGACACGAATAGGGTACCTTTAACGTTCTTTCTTTTCTATAAGAGACACGGATAGGGTACCGTTGACGTCTTATCGATTCATGGCGTTATTTGATACACGGCTACGCAGACTTGTTTTAAGTAATCGCAATGTTTTACATTCAAGATAGTTTGATAGTTATCTGTTCATGGCACGTTTTTAACGACATGTACCGTTTTGTTTTCATTGCATGTTTTTGTTTGTCTGACACAATCCGAAAATAACGAAATAAACTTATAGGAAAGAGTGATATGGCGCATAAGTGACACCATTTAAATCAAGTAAATAGTCTAAATGTTTATACAGAACAACTTAGATCTTACATGTATGTATGCGAAACGAATATAACCGAAATAACTGAATTTTATAAAGATACTCTCTGTAACCGAAATTGTCCCCGCTTATGCAAAACCGATGTTGCCTTGGTTACTTAAGAATCTTTACTAATGAAGAAAACGTTACCGAAATTGGCGTGCAAATTAGATAGGTGATGACCTACTTTATATTAAAATTGCTTTCTCTACGCCTTGGTAACTCCTAGTTCATGGCTGTCACTCATTGTTACAGAACAGTAGACTAGAATTTAGAGATAATTTGATTGACGTAAACTGTACAGTTTCTTGTCATGTTTACACTATATACACACATTACAATTAACACACACACACACACTAAAAAAGAACTTAAATCATACATAATGTTACATACTCTTAAGCGAAATAGACTAATCCTGTATTTTGTAATGAGATACTTATTGACTGGGAAGAGAAGCGTTTTATTTTCCGTAATTACAGAACTGTTCACTCATGACAGCAGACCTTTGTTTGAAGTTTCTTTACATTATTTAACTTATTAATACTCCATTTGTTGCCATTATCCACGAAATTGTAATTACTGTTATCGAGACAAAATATTTACACACTTACATACAGTATTTATTTACAAAATAAACGTGGTTTCCTATATACATTTTATTTACATACAAATACATGGTTTCTAACATACATATAAACATACATATGCACACAAACAAACACACACATACATACATACATATATAAATATACATATGTACATATCCTCATCCGTGGTATAAATGGCTGCCGTTTTTGTGCTCAATGTTGCGGCGTTAGCATAACGACTGATTGGCTTTTTTTCAGGATAAATGGACCAGTAAATGGAACTGGTAACTTATCACAGGAAAAGCTGTGATATTAATGAACATTTGTTGAAAGCGGTGTTAAACGCCAAACAGTCCTGAACCGTGTTATTCGAGTCTCTTTTTTGTCAAAATGATCACCGTTCATGGTTTTCGTGTGCCAGCATGTAACATTAAACCTAACTGCGCACACGCTGAAATCACAATACGGACATTCATTACTCTGTCCCGGATGCAAACGACTTTTACGGGTGTTTTTTAGAAACAATATCTAAACGATCAATAGGTTTGTTTCCCCATTCATTGGCATTCTAACAATTTTCGCAGATAATGTACGACATGTTTCTCAGAGTTGTTTATACAATTAATCGAAGCTTTAGTCACACCGAAGTCAGACCCAACACGGAGCACCCCGAATTAACACGCAACAACCCGTATCAAGAGACACATTGATAAGTGGTGTTCCTTGGTGAATGTGATTGACGGCCGCAAAACATCGTCACACCGGACCCAACACGACACCTTAACGGATGAATACGGAACCAATATGGATTACCCCGGTAAAACCACGACAGCGTCCCGTACCGACGTAGGATGACCCGGATCATTCCGGACCCAAGACGGAGTTTCAAAACGGAAAATACCGGACCATACCGGACCATCCCGGATCAGCTACGGACTGTCCCGTACCAAACACGGACCGCCCCTGATTAGAACCATTTTGCATTAAGTGTCTCAGTCATTCGACGTTAACCTTCATGTGAAGACCTCATGAACACAACCTGACAATAGTAAAAAATGAACAGTTTAAAGATAAAAGAATAAAAAGAAGATTGCACCAACAAGGAAGCCTGTTGTGATGGTCATGGTACCTGTTCCTGGCAGGAGCTAGAGGAGAACTCCAAAGGTCGCCTAACCTCTCATGATGAGGCATCTGATGTCGAATATGTCCTTACTTCCTCGAAGACCACCACTTAACAGCCGTTATCAACATGGACGAGGAGGTGGCAGATGTACCAACCATGTCTGCACCGAGCTGCGCGAATCTGTCAATCGTCTCTTGGAGTAGGGCTTCATCATTCAGGACCGTTAAGCGAAGGCATCGTCGGTGGCAATAAAGTTAAGCATCGACTGGTCATTGTTCGGAATGGCGTTGGGTGCTGGGATATTCAAAGAGTTTTTCTAGATGGTCTCTCCAGAACGCTGTTGAGGAACACCTGTGCATCACCTGCAGAGCCATGGCTTTTGACCTCAACCGACGAGAACTTGTAATTGGCGTCGACCAGCGCCATTAGTATGATTCAGTAGAACCCCTCATAATTGTAATACAGGGATCCACCATTCTTCGGATACTTAATAGCGATATATTTGCCATCGGTGGCCTCAGACAGTGGTAGACATTTCATCTGGCTGAAATGTTGTTGCTGTTATCCGTCCATTCCTTTGTTGGCATTCGACACTTGACGTACTCGGGGACGTACTCAGCGGTAATGGCTTCACAAACTTCAGGGATTTATTTGGAAACCATGATGTGTGCCACCCGGAACCCATACATCAACGAGTGGTAGTTGTCCCAGGTCAGAGTGCCTTCCTGAAGTTGATGTTTTGCATCTTGATTCTTCCCTCGTTGCGTTGCAGGATCTCTTGGTAGATGTCGTTGTCGGCACGGAGGAACTGCTGTTGTTGCGTTAGTCGCTTCCCCTCGTAAGGCTAATCTCGGATATATATTAAAAGGTGTGACAGGTCTGTAGTCAAACACAGAACTGAATTGGATCTGAAAAAGGGTCCCTTTATGGTTTCAAACTCATGGCCCGGGGTCGGTTTCGTCCGTGTAAACCATCCGGGAAAATCCGTAACATCACATTGTAGTCCTACCTAGCTCATCGTGAGGTTACTGTGTCGCTACCATGTTTGTCCGTGGCGATCTATGTTCATATCGTGTTCAATCCGGAAGAGAGCCTATTTATCCCTGTTCGCACCGTGTTTGGTCCGTGTTCATCCGTGTTCATCCGTGCTTGGTCCGGCTTGAAACGTGAGTGGTGCGGGATGCTCCGAGTGATCCGTGTCCAATACGACATGCCGGTTTGCCCAGGATCGCCCAGGACCAACACAGTTCCACTACGGATCATCGCGAAGCTAACACGGTTGCTTCACGGACTACCACGTTTTAAAAAGTCCTCCCGGATAACTACGGCAGTTTCAAACAGTTTAAAATTAGTTGGATAGTGTCCAAGACCATGGTGGACAATCCCCGACTGTCTTAGACCCAACACGGATCTGACACCGGATTAGCCAAATTTCAGTCCGGGAGGTCAGTGGGACTTGGGCTTAAGATTGGAATAGCTTAAGGTTAATTTTATATTGGTTTGATGTTTTGATATTATTCCTCTCTAATTCAATTTTTCGAATTTAGCGACGGCGAATATAAATGTCTATATGTTTTGTTATAAAATTGCTTTGCGTGTGGAGTATAAGGATTAATTGTAAGTGTTGACATTCTCAAATAAAGTACAAGTGGTCTGTAATGAATGTAACATGCTTTTAAAAATATGAGTATTTGAAAGAAAATGAATACTTTATTTGTATTGACTGTTTGGGGCTTAACACCGTTTTCAACAATGTTTCAGTCACATCACAGCGGCTAGTTCTAATCATGTGTTTTCAAGCTGTGTCGCAACAGTACTCCACACTAAATGCTTTCCAAGCAATTTGCTACTTTTCCACATAGACTGTTTGCCCATTGGTGAGAGAAGAATGACGCTTGTCACAGTCGGAAAGAATATTGGCTAAGCTGGGACTTGAACTCAAAACCTCTGGATTGACAGCCCGCATCGCTTTCGACTTCACTACCTGGACTTTTAATTGCACGTCGAAAAGTGTGTCCCCTCTAGTGTTATATATATTTGTTATATAATTTTGCAGAGTCAGACAATCTTCATGCTTGCAAATTGCATGACGCGGCTATGCTGGTTTGGTAAACTAGCCGAGCCACGTTAGCTCAGTCCGTAGCGACGCGGGTTGTCAATCGAGCGGTTGTGAGTTATTTCTTTGAAACAAAATTACACAAATATTTTCATGAACAAAGCGATGACTTTTATTTCTCTAAATAAAACGTAAGCATCGTGTACTTTATTCTTTACCAAAACGACTGTTACAAAGAGAGGCAAATGTATTCCCAAAACGATTGTATCAACTTACAAAGAGAGGCAAATGTATTCCCAAAACGATTATATCAACTTACAAAGAGAGGCAAATGTGTTCCTAAAACGATTGTATAAACTTATAAAGAGAGGCAAATGTATTCCCAAAACGATTGTATCAACTTACAAAGAGAGGGGAATGTATTCCCAAAACGATTGTATCAACTTACAAAGAGAGGGGAATGTATTCCCAAAACGATTGTATCAACTTACACAGAGAGGCAATTGTATTCCCAACTTATAAAGAGATGCAAATGTATCCCCAAAACGATTGTATCATGTATTCCCAAAACGATTGTATCAACTTACAAAGAGAGGCAAATGTATTCCCAAAACGATTGTATCAACTTGCTTGCAATTTGAAAGGTAGTTGAAACTTTTGGGTAAAAAAGATAATTTCTAATGAACTGCAAAATGCGCTAAAATCTGTCTTAATCAGTCGTGAACTATCAGAGGCCAAAGAACGATCGTTCACGGACACATGTTAATAAAAAAAGAAAATAGATTAAAAATAATTTGAGAAATTCCTTTCAGCCCTGGAGCAGCAATATTTTAATAACAAGAGCATTTATTCTTTCCGTGATGCAGGCGGCAATAAACGTATTGGCATCAGTAAACCTCAAGGTATATCCCCTGTTGGGTCATATCAAAGACTCTTAAATGGTAGGAGTATATTCCTTGTGCTCAGGGTTGTCAGTTTAATTAATATCTTTAATACTGGTAATTAACAAAGAAATCAGCGTTCGAACACTAACACAACATCGACAACATTGTATAAAAGGGCGATTCTGCTCATTATGAGCAATGTTCACTGTATCAGGAAAACGTCAACTCTTTGAAAAATATCTTTCAACCTGAATTACGTTTGCTTTTATTAAGTATGAAGCAGACGACATAAGAACATCCTAACCTAGTAATTGGTATATTTTACTGGCATCAAACTTACATTAAGAGACACAACTGGAACCACAGACATATTAATTTAACCTATACTATGCTTTTATCGATCTTTTAAACAGCACGCACACCATTGGAAAACATTGTTGGCAGACAATTTTGACATATATCAATTTGCACGTTTGCTATTTTTAGGAAGTTTTTAACATGGATCACTTCCCGAGCAGTCATGACCGTTCTCTGCCACATTTCACAAAGTCGACTCAATTGGATAACTTCATCTTTTGTCCAATAGGAACTCTCGATGGTCAGTTTTCTCCTTTTTCCCACACTGTTTTCAGAACATATTACGCTACAGAATGAATAGAAACAGTCCAGATTCCTTATATGTTTTTCATATTATTTACTTACAGTACTTATATATATATATAGTAATTGATGTAAGGTATGAGGGAGGATGACCACGACCTCTCCATACCTATGGATGTACGTTGCATATAAAGTGAAAAACAAGAAAATGATCATAATCTATATTGTTTGCAAAAGCCTTTAATAGCCGTTTGCAGCGAAATATATAAATCTAGGTTATAGGCATTTTACAGGCACAAGAGTTAAAATTATATTAAGCGACCTCATCGGAACAAATGCCTGTAGATAAGTTAATGTGTTGCAATTCAGTCCGCACATTAGACGATCTCTCATAAAATAAGTTTCTTTTATTTCCTTTTAGTAGTAGAAGTGTCGTCTAGACGTCTTTTTGGTCACGTCAGACCGTTCGTAAGATTTATAATAAAGGGCAATTATAACCACATAGCATATGTGTATAGTATGTTCAATTATAACCACATAGCATATGTGTATTGTCTATTCAATTATAACCACATAGCATATGTATATTGTCTATTCAATTATAACCACATAGCATATGCGTATTGTCTATTCAATTATAGCCAAATAGCATATTGATATAATCTACTTTGTCATTGTAGTTGCAAAGAGGCGTCCATAATGCCTGTAATAAACAGGAACGTAGGCTGTACATACTTAGGTTCGTTGCAATGGTTTGATGGTCAGTTTTCGTATGGTGTCGCCATTTTAAATATATTAATGATCCCGATTACCCAAAGGCACAGTATAAATGTAGAATATGGGAAAAACGACATAATTGAGCCGTCCTTGG
Source organism: Clinocardium nuttallii (assembly GCA_031471495.1). Classification (NCBI taxonomy): domain Eukaryota; kingdom Metazoa; phylum Mollusca; class Bivalvia; order Cardiida; family Cardiidae; genus Clinocardium; species Clinocardium nuttallii. The sequence goes on from JAUELF010240122.1 coordinate 7,768, forward strand.
AAATAAAAACCATTGTGAACTCTGCGTAATGTATCGGTCCAGATGAGCCCATGCAGTCCATAAGGGTTTATCTGGGCCGAGACATTCCGTCTCAGGGGGTATCGACGTATAGAGTTATGTTTTCTGAAATAGAAAATCCCCGGGAGGCGAAACGTGTCTATCCATGTTAGCCTGCGCGGCCTGTTTAAGCTGATCCGGGTAGATACTTTATTTTGTAGGAATTGATGCATGGGGTTTAACGCTATGTTCATCTCTTGTTATGTTACATCATGGCGATAGTTTTGCTATTCCATGGCCAATGGGTCACATTATCAAACAAAACACTAGGAATATGATTTGCCCAAGGGTACTCTACCATAACACCCGTAAATCCACATCTAAATTTCCGCTTATTACCCTTCGATAAGATAAGCGGCATGTATTGGTAAACGTCATCTCAGGTTAAAGCAATTGTTCGATAGAAAACGATGAAGAGCTGATATGTTGATATAGATGCCATTGTTACTAGCGGTATTTGTCTCCACCAACACATTAAGAATAAGTTATAGATGTAGAAGTAGTCAGTTGCCAGGGACAGTTGTTTTGTGTAGAGCCAGGTCACACTTGGTTATGGTTATGGTTACTGGCCGTTGTAGTATCATTGTTAAACGGTTGAAAACACCGTTAGACCACCATTAATCAACCGTTGCTTTATCTGCAAAACTGTTGAATTACCCGGCTAGGAAAAGGCCAGACATAGACAGTTAATGGTCCTTTAAACAGTATACACGATAAGGGTTCACATCCTATAACGTATGTAAGCAGGTGACTAGAAACAATGTGATTCTAAATATGACTTATGGCCCGATCACATTGGGCCGAATGTCATTCCGTTTGCTTTCCGAATAGGAATTTGGGTGTTGGGGGAGCGAACGGATCGTATTCGGAAATCATTTGGTGTGTTCTAAGAGCATACTGGCTGCTTGGCTCCGTAAGGATGCAGAGCAGTCTCATTAAAACCAGATCTTTTAAAACTCGCATACTCGTATATACTCAAATATACGTACGTAGAAGTTTTTTGGTCTGATTTTAATGAGATTGGATGCAGAGGGAACGGCATTTAGTAGCTTAACACATTGTCCTTCCGAATCATCCGAATATGGCATCCATGTGTATTCGGAAAGTATTCGGGAAGCATTTTCGGAGCATACGGCATGTACGGAAAAGGTTCCAAAAACATGCGTCAAGTTATTAGTGCATTCGGAATGAAACTTTGGAGTTGCTGGGTTCCGAATGATTTCCGAACACACCGAATTGATTATCCTCTCCTGCCAAGGAACAGCACCTGCATCATAGTTGTAGTACGACTTCAGTATATCCCTCTGGTCCTTGGAAGCTAGGGTGTCACGGTTGCCACCCAAATGGCGAATCATGTCATTGAGGTCTTTTCCATCTCTTCACTCGCCGGGGATGACATTCTGGTCTTCGTCGTCTCTGTCTATGACGTATGAATTGTACTGTGAGAAGCTCCCCTATTTAAAGGTAGTTTGCGGACTTTACCGGCATTCGGATAGACTTTACCGGCATTCTGAAAGCGTTCTGAAAGGGTTCGTCGTGTTCTATGTCCATTCGGGATGCTCTGAAAGCATACTGTGCATTCTGGAAGTGTACGAGCGGTTCCGGAAATAAAAACCCGAAAGGATACTGAACAAGTTCGGCAAGTATTCGTCATGTTCTATGTCCAGTCGGGATGTTCTGAAAGCATAGGGAACATACTGTGCATTCTGGAAGTGTACGAGCGGTTCGGGGAATAAAAACCCGAAAGGATACTGAACAATTTGGGGTGTTCTGAAAGCATACGGAACACACTGTGCATTCCGGAAGTGTACGAGCGGTTCGGGAAATCAAAACCCGAAAGGATACTGAACCAGTTCGGCAAGCATTCGTTCTGTTCTATGTCCATTCGGGGTGTTCTGAACGCATACGGAACATACTGTGCATTCCGGAAGTGTAAGAGCAGCTCGGAATATGTCGATGAAAATTATTTTGAGCATGCACAACACATAGTTGGAGCTACCGAATGCCTTTACGTATGCATCCGTACGGAGCCGAACAGTCAGTAAGCTCCTGGTACACACCGAATGCTCCCCGAATAAGATTCGTATGCTCCCCGAACCCCTAAATTCCTATACAGAAAGCAAACGGAATGGCATTCGACCCAATGTGATCACCTCAAAATGGATTATTTTTTTCTAGAATGTAGAGTATGTTCCATCTCGATTTGCCGTGTTCTGAAAGCATTCGGAAAGCACACGGAAAGCATTCGTAAAGAAAACCTTTCGAAGTCAATATGTGTGAAATATTCGGTCCATTCTGAAAGCATCCTGAAAACATACTGGAAACATTGGGAAAGCCAACGGAAAGCGTTCGGTGATACATTGGGAGAAAAACACATTTGGACAGTCATTCGACGAGTTTAAAATAAATCCAACCATTCCCATATGCGGAAAGCAAACAGAAGCTCATTCGGATCAGTATGATCGATATACTACTGACTTGTTAAAGTCGTTGTCAAAGCAGGAGATTAGGTTCGATCTGCGGTCGAGTTTACATGACGTATTGCAGTGCAAGGACAAAAACCATACGGGTAGAATTGGGTATATCCAATGGAAATGCTGTGATATGACTAAAGATAGGCTGTGATATGACTGAAAAACATGCTTTGATATGACTAAAGAAATGCTGTGATATGACTAAAGATATGCTGTGATATGACTAAAGAATTGATGTGATAGGACTAAAGAAATGCTGTGATATGACTAAGGAAATGCTGCGATATGACTAAAGAAATGCTGCGATATGACTAAAGAAATGCTGCGATATGACTAAAGAAATGCTGTGATATGACTAAGGAAATACTGTGATATGACTAAAGAAATGCTGCGATATGACTAAAGAAATGCTGTGATATGACTAAAGAAATGCTGTGATATGACTAAGGAATTGCTGTGATATGACTAAAGAATTGCTGTGATAGGACTAAAGAAATGCTTTGATATGACTAAAGAAATGCTGTGATATGACTAAAGAAATGCTGTCATACGACGAAAGATATGCTGTGATATGACTAAAGAAATGCTGTGATAGAAATGTTGTGATATGACTGAAAATATGCTGTGATAGAAATGCCGTGATATGACTAAATAAATGATGTGATATGACTAAAGAAATGCTATGATATGACTAAAGATATGCTGTGATATGACTTAAGAGTTGCTGCGATATGACTAAAGAAATGCTTTGATATGACTAAAGAGTTGCTGCGATATGAGTGAAGAATTGTGCAAGTGACAGTTCAAAGAACCTAAATATACTAAGAATGCACTTGCCATAAGTTCAACTTCACATCGAATATTTCCAAATTAAATTAGTTTAATATAATTTGATCAGCTAGAAGCAATCAAATTTAGCTGTCCTAACTAATTTCCATACTTAATGAGATGTGTGAGAGCAGATTACACAGCCCTCGCTTAGTGTACTTGTTGTATAACATATTTCAAATGAGTATTTATATAAATTTAATTCATTTTCCTTAGTTATTTCTGAATCTTTCAGCGGTGTAATTCATATTAAATTTAACGAAAAGTAAAACTGATATGTTACGACAAAAACGTATGTACATGTACCTACCTTAATTAACCCTTTCTCCCATATAGACGCTTTCTGACGCCTCTGCAACAGGCGACTTTTTGAAAACATAGACTCACAAGAAGAAATTGCACAAAACGTGCAATTTCTCTTTTTGACACAATGTTTTCCACTTTTCGTCATAGGTCATCGATCCGTATTAAAAGTTACCTCCAAAGAAAAGCCACAACGTAGAATGCACTAACGTGCAGACTGATGTATCTCCACATTGTCTCCCGCAATGTTTTCCAACGGTATGCGTGCTGTTTAAAGATCGAGAAAAAGCATGATTGAGGTTAAATTAATATGTCTGCAGGCAGTGGTTCCAGTTGTGTCACTTAAAACACCCTGATGCCAGTAAAATATGCCAATTACTTGATTAAGATTTCCTTAGGTCGTCTGCTTAATACTCATTTTTAGGCAAGCGTATTTACGAATTGATATCTATTTTTAAAGAGTTGACGTTATCCTAAAACAGGGATATATTGCATTTCTCATAATGAGCAGTACCGCCCGTTTATGGAATGTTTTCGATGTTTTGTTTGTGTTGAAACGGTGTTTACGTTGTTAATTACCGGTATTAAGGATATTAATCAAACTGACATCGATGCACCAGTCTCGTGATGTTATCCCCCACAACCCCGATCACAAGGAATATACTCCTACCATTTAAGAGTCTTTGATATGACCTAACAAAGATTGGTTGATGCCACTACGTGTAAAACCGTCTGAATCATGGAAAGGATTAATGCTAGTAATTAAAATAATGCTGCTCGTGGGCGGAAGAGACTTTCTCAAATTATCTTTTTATTAACATGTGTCATAGGACGGTCGTTCATTGACCTCTGATAGTTCTTGACTGATAAACACAAATGTTAACGCTTTTTGCAGTTCATGGCTATGTAAATCATTGAAAACGAAAGTGAAGTTGTGATTCATCTTTTTTACCCAAATCACCTTTCCGAAGTTAGTTAAACAATTTATGATGATACATAATTTCTTCAAGTGTTCATATAAGACGACTCTGTTAATGCATGTTCCTCTCTTTTTAAGTTGATACCTTCGTTTTGGTAAGATTTAACCTTTACGGTGCTTAACTATTTACGTAGAGAAATAAAAGTCATCGCTTTGTTCATGTAAATATATGTGTAATTTGTTTTCAAAGAAATTATAGATGAATTCTATAAATACTGATGGTGTAAAAAAAACTTATTTATATTGAATCCATATCGCATCCATACCAAACAACTTTTAAAAAACAGTGTGACAAAAGTTAAAATAGTTATATGTTCTCCTTGTGACACAATATTTCAACTCGATAAAATAAGAAAACTTTCAAATAGACCAAGTAAAGATGTTTTAAAAAATGTCTGCGGTAAATGTATTGTTTATTTCAACTTAGCGATAAACAAATATAGACACTTTCTGACGCCTCTGCACCAACTCTATTCAACTCTCGTGGGGGACAGTGGTGCAGAGGTAGAGTATCGGCCTCTCCTAGCAAAGGTCCCGTGGTTCGAGTCCCGTGATGAGCGGGTCCTGACTTTGGGATTTCTCCACACAAATGGCGCGAGTACTGGTTAAGCCTCCGGTTATAGGAATTTTAGAGGCACAAGAGTTAAAATGATATTAAGCGGAACAAATGCCTGTAGACAAGTTAATGTGTTGCAATTCAGTCTGCACATTAGACGATCTCTCATAAAATATTTTTTTTTTATTGCCTTTTATTAGTAGCAGTGTCGTTCTAGACGTCTTTTTGGTCACGTCAGACTAAATCGACCCTTCGTAAGATTTATAATAAAGAGCAATTATAACCAAATAGCATATATGTATAGTCTGTTCAATTTAACCAAATAGCATATGGACATACTCTGCCATTTAAGTCGTCATTTAAGAGGGGTCAATAATGCCTGTACGACTACACTTCAAACAGGAACGCAGGCTGCACAATACTTTAGCTCGTTGCAATGGTATGCTGGTCAGTTTTCGTATGGTGTCGCCAATTTGAATATATAAACGATCCCGATTACCCAAAGGCGCATTATCTATGTAATATATGGGAAAACGACATACGTCATAATATTATTAAGTGCAAGGTCATTGGATTATATATTATATTCTGTATGACTTGATGCATGGGGTTTAACGCAATTTTCATATCTTTCTATGTTATATCATGGTCATAGTATACTAATCTGTTATGGCCAATGAGTCACTACAAAACAAAAAAATAGGAATATGCTTTGCCCAACAAACCCGTAAATCCACATCTAGAATGCCACTTCTTACTTATCTATACGATGAGTGTGCATGTATTGGAAATAGTTATCTCTTTAGATATAGAAAAAGCAATTATTAGATAGAAAAGGACTAATATGTTGATCCAGATACAATTGTGACTAGCGTTATTCGTCTCTCAACAACAAACAAACAAAGAGTGTATAGATAGAAGGTGGCCAGTTTTTAGGGAATATTGTTGTGTGTAGAGCCAAGGCACACGTGGTTATGTTTACTGATCGTTTTAATATAATAACAAAACTGTTGAAAACACCGTAACACTACACTCAATCCACCGTGGCTCAAGCTGCAAAAATGTTCATTAATCCGTCTAGGAAAAGGTCAAGCCAAGTAATCCGATCGTTCTTATAATGTAATTGGCACAAATTATTCTATCAAACTCGCAGTAAAACAGTTAGTATTTCTATTAAATAGATTTACTGAATAACTAATTAGTGAATTAATCTCGAGTTGGCTATTAATTTCGTAGTAATATAAGGAGAAAGGTCTGGTGGCCTTAGTCTTTTAAAGTACAATATGTTGTTATTTCACCAATAATTCATTTTATAGAAAACTTTTATATTATTCATATTCTAACACAACACTATCGTTCCATATCGAGAAGTTAGTTGTGTGGTTAAGGAAACGTCAATGTTGTTTGATAAACATGACTTAGTAAGTTTAATGTTTTCAAAACAGTCGACTAATGTCACATGGTACAATGTAAATGGCAAGGTAGATTGGCTAAACCATGATATTTCTTCTCATTTCAGGTTTACCGACAGAGTTGTATGCGATCTGGGAAGCGTATCCGTGGAGATTCGGCGAACCTTACTGCATATTCAAATCTTTCTTATCGGAAATGACGTCATATGCTTCTGTTTTAACAATTACGTCATTTACTATCGAGCGTTATGTGGCTATTTGTCATCCAATAAAAGCTCAGACATTATCAAACTTGTCACGTGCTGTAAAAATTGTGTTTTCTATTTGGATTATTGCAGCTTTAATCGCCTTACCATATCCGATTCACACTCGTGTGTTCCCGTACGTTGTCGTAAACGGAACAGCTTTAAATGATTCTTTACAGTGCAACGTACCATTTAAGTGGCAAACAGGCATGACAGCTGCCTTTCAAATATCAACTTTCTTGTTTTTTATTTTTCCTATGATAATCATATCAGTCATGTACTATCTGATTGGTGCAAATCTAAAGAAATCCCTCATTCAATCGAAGCATAAGTCAAAGACCAATGCCAGGAAGGCAGTTGTGCGTATGCTCGGTAAGTACCTACCTATTATATGAGAGTTGGAAGTTCATCAACTTTACTTGGCACTAAATACTAAATACTTAAAAGCATACTTCATCATGTTTGTTTTCCTTTTTAAAATACTAAAATAAATCATTTATGGACAGAAAGGTTAATCTTCATGTCAACTTAATCATTTACTTTGATACATTTCACCATTAACGTTTTACTAAATATTAGGAAAAGACAAATTATTTAATATACGTTTAAGTATTTTAAAAGTATAACTAAGTGCTTAAGTCAAGTTATTGGTCTTGGACCCAGATGCCGAAATGTCAGCCAATTCGGCTATGAATTCGATATATAATCTAAGGCGGAGGGTTTTGAATGCCTTTTGTTAAACATGGACAACCATCATAAATTAAAATTATCTTATTAAATCGAGTTGAAAACATTGTGGAGTAAGGTGAATTTTTCAATTCAGGGCTATTTTATATTGTGCAACACTGTTGGGCATAGTTTCACGTTGTTGGTGATTCAAAGAAGAATGTTTCAGTGAAATCAAACCGACTGTTTACTGATCCATGATCCTTGGTTAAAATAAATACAGTGCTATGTTAGGAATGAGCCTTGCTCAATGACACTCCACATTGACCGCTGTGGTTTTTAGAGTGTTATATAGTAAACAGAATAATATTCGGAAAAGTGTAATAACTTTTCATAAATGATATAAGATAATTTAAGATAATAAAGTTTATTTCCAGCAATTTATCATCTGTGCACAATATTTTTAAAATTTTAATTATTTTAACAAACGCGTAAAAGTGCGTTACCCTACCAAATAGTTTGTTGTAAACTTATGTTTATAGATTTATCAAGATCCTTTGAGTTATAGCATTTCTAATAGAGAAGATTTTGATGTGAAAGTTTTCGAATGATGCGTGTTTTTTGTTCGACTTATATGATTTGGATGTGATTACCTGACTGAGATCCAATTTCAAGTATAATGTGGGCTGGCTGTCAAAAAAATTCAAACTTTCATAATTCATCTTCCATCAAGGGACTTAAAAATCAAAAGAACCAACGTCATACCAAAATCGACTTTCGAAGGTTTGATTTAACGGTAATTACATAAATATGTAGAGGGATTATCACCAATACCATACGATATGCGCTTATATTGTGTTTACCAGACGGCGAACAAAAGTCGAGTTGTTTAATCAGAATCAGCAAAGCCTCTTGACGGATAATTTTTCAAAAATATTAACAGAGTGAGAAAGACAAATGCGTTGTGGGCCTACTGGTACATGTTATATCAATATAATTGTTTAGGATCGGAATGAAAGTTCAACTCCAATTAATCAATTAACCTGTGATTTAGAGATAAGATCGATAATTGAACGGAAGCAATTTAACAATATCATGATCAAAAGCTGGGAAACCCTTTTGTCTTCTCAATTCCTTCAGATAGTAACAATACTGCCCGAGACGTTTCACAGGTTCTTTTTAAATATATTGGGTAAAATTTTCTACGAATTCACAAAACAATGGGGAAAATCACGGTAGACAAAACAGTATACTTCTTGATTGTGTAATTCGATCTTAGTCGATAATATTAGCAAATACTGTGTATGTGCATGTGCGAGGATTAAATACACGATGTTAATCATTGTTGACTAAGCTTAAAACATCGACCCGTATCAGCATAATCATTCCGCGCATACACTTTTCGCTATATTACGCAGAGGCCATACTGTTGTTGTTTTCCTGGGATGGCTCATATCATAAAAAGATAAGGATTAATTGGCTTTCTATTAGACTTTGTATTAATTCAAAGCGCTTAATTGACGACCACTCTCTCGGATGGTTTACTATTTCAAAGATGAAAACAATCATAGAGAAAAACAAGAATATTACGGACAGTTTATTTATAATTATATCTGCAGATATGTCAAATGAATTAAATGTTGTGAATACAGTCCTCTATTTAACACATAAATATTCAGATCATTCCATTAATATGCAAGGACAATGTAGTATCTATACATCTAGAGCGATACTGTTTGTAGAGATTAGAGGAATTAAGATATAATTATACCTTTACAATAATGTTGACGTCAACATGAATTTGTTTACTACAGTATTAGTGAGTTTAAAGAAATCGCCATTACGTTCTTTTGTGCAGTCGTATTTGGATAAAGTTAACAACACACTGTAGGGTATAAAACACCTGCATGATCAATCGCATACGTCTAGTATTCAATGCCGTTATGTATTTTAATATGATAATTAAAATGTAATTTCCCTAGAGGAGAAGTTAAGATCTTTTTTTTTTTAAATTCTCCCGATTAAAAAAATGATACATTGTTAAGAAAGCTTTTTTGTTCCAAGGTATGAATCTAGCTTAACTCTTTCAGCGCGAAAGGCAATATTGAGGTTTTTGCAAACAAAACTGCTACAGGTGAGTCAGCTCGTTACGAGCTATCTCACTTAAAATAAGCATTGTGTGCCTATTATTTATAAGCATTGTGTGCCTATTATTTATAAGCATTGTGTGCCTATTATTTATAAGCATTGTTTGCCTATTATTTATAAGCATTGTTTGCCTATTATTTATAAGCATTGTGTGCCTATTATGTATAAGCATTGTTTGCCTATTATTTATAAGCATTGTTTGCCTATTATTTATCAAAATAATCCAAACTGTTATTACATGAGAAATGGAGACGCCTTATTTGAAGATGGAATTGTCCACTTTAAACAATTCGGCGTAGAAAGAGTTAAACAGAAATGGTGTTACTAGTACTGTTTTGTTAATATTTTTCAGTTGCTGTTGTGGTTGCCTTTTTCTGTCAGTGGGCCCCGTTTCACGCCCAGCGTTTGATGACACTATATATGCCCATAGATCAATGGACGCCAGCCTTGATCAGATTCCAAACTGACCTATTTTACGTCTCCGGTAAGTAAATATGACCTTTGCTTTGTACCTGCCATGCACCAAATACTGCTGCCACATTTGAACCAACATTATAACCCAAACCACTGGAAATGGGAAAAAATAAATTATGTACAGAACAAAATGAATTATGTACAGAACAAAATGAATTTTGTACAGAACAAAATGAATTATGTATAGGACAAAACGAATTATGTACAGAATAAAATGAATTATGTATAGACAAAATGAATTAAGTACAGAACAAAATAAATAATGAATTATGTATAGGACAAGATGAATTATGTACAGAACAAAATGAATTATGTATAGGACAAAATGAATGGTGTATAGAACAAAATGAATTATGTATAGGACAAAATGAATGATGTATAGGACAAAATGAATGATGTATAGGACAAATTGAATTATGTATAGGACAAAATGAATTATGTATAGGACAATAGGACAAAATGAATTATGTATAGGACAAATGAATTATGTATAGGACATTATGTATAGGACAAAATGAATTATGTATAGTACAAAACAAAATGAATTATGTATAGGACAAAATGAATTATGTATAGGACAAATGAATGATGTATAGGACAACGGGAAATAATTAAACCTTTCCCACTCACAATAAATTTGAATGACAATGAAAACATGAAGACAACCTTAAGGTACTTGTAACCACTGTAGATAAGAGTTGTCCATAATCTCCCGTACTACCTAAAGGACCTCCGTCTACTAGAAGTATCTTGAAATCGTCGTCTGTTACTAATTGGCGAACAGCGTAGAACCAGATCAAACTGAGATAGTCATATATACCATGGTCGCACATTTTAAGGTTTCCCTTTACAGACCGTAGCTCAAGAGTTAATGTGTTGATACAAGCTTCGTGAAAGAAACTTTGACAGATCGGTGATTTATAGATCGACTGCTGCGTCGATACACAGTCCTGACTTGCATTAACCCAAAATGATCAATTATTGCTTTTTCGAGAGCAGCCCTCACTAATACTATAGTGGGATTGTATTCAATTTAGAGGCAATTTTTTAAAAAAAATATTTGCGTGTCTTGTTGTTGATTTATATTCATATATAGCAACAAGCACAATGTACATCTCGTCCTATATGCAGACACATTGCGACTCATTTGCATCAGAAACATTGTGGCAAAGTATAATATTCTAATAATGAAAGCATTGTGGCAAAAGGAGAAATTACACATGATGAGCGAAAATTCCCGTTTTGCCACAATGTTTTTAATTTTGTTCCTATTCTTTATCCTCTGCTGCAGATGTTTTTGTATGTGGGATTTTCCCATTTGTCACAATGTGTTCAACCCTATTCATTACAGTAGATACACTTTACTTGAATGTTTCATTGCATAATATACGTGATAGATGATTTGCCATCATCTACAGAATATGTAGGGCAAACCCAGCCTACACAATGATGCAGTCTTATATTACCCATATATATACAATATGTTTGCTTTCTTCGTTCTCCAGTCGTTCATTTATACGTAGCAACGAATACTTCATTAATGCGTTATTAAAATCCTGAACGACGATTCGAGTTGCCAGACATCATCAGACTGAGGTTCGTGTGCTTATCTGCACTGCTCGAATCAGTCAATGTCTTATGAGATGTCTCTCTTAACACTTTCCATTAAACGGTAATTTTGAAGCAGACTACTTTGAACATATTTTGTCAAAAAAAAGAAAATCTCTGTAATTGAATGGTTAACCTATGACTAAAAGTGGATAACATTGTTGCAAAAGGAAAAATTGCTCGTTTTGCGCAATTTCTTCTTTTGTCACTATGTTTCCAAGAAGCCGTCTGCTGCAGAGGCGTCAGAAAGCGTCTATATGAGGGAAAGGGTTAAACGGTTTTATTCAGAGTGAGTCATAAGACGTGTCTTACTTTACCCTTTCCAACATAAAGACACATTGAGACTTATGATTCTGCGACAGACGACTTTTGAAAACATTGCGATAAAAAGATGAATTACTCATAATGAAATATTCCTCCTTTTACATCAACGATTGGACTCTTTTAACACTTTTTACTTTTATTCAAGAACATTTTTCATAGTATTGCTCAGATTTGTTAAAAGTCCTCATTTGCAGATTGGATGTTGGGAGGGCTAGCCTGACTTGATTTGTTTACCAGATATGATTAAAGGTCACTCGTAATAAATAGGCTAATCAAGGAACTAGTTGACCGAAGTTACGCCCTATTCCGGTCATTCCCCTTCCAGCACTCATTCAGGAAACAGTTCTCGGTATTTTATATCTGGATTAATGTTAGAGTATATATATCTCTATTCATGTATGACTTACAATAAAGCGGACTATAACATTTTAACACGTCACAAAACGTCGCATTGTGACCTAATACAATTTGTTATATATGGTCAATGGTGGCTGAAGTCTACTGAGATCGTCACCGACTAGTATTAACATTTAAAATATTACCCACAGCGTTATTCAAATAGGACAAAATGATATATTTTTTATAGGAATGTGTGCTTTTGTTATAACATATCACTAATATAAGTTTCAACAGTGTTTGTTTTTTAAACGCACGAGTTTGAATCATATCACATTATCATATGCAACATCTTTCAATTAGCAGACTGACAGACTGGCAGACCAATAGCATAACCTTGCTTTATTACGACTCTTTCTTTCGTTTCGTATACAGATATACAATACATTTCTATTGTTTTTGTCAAAACATGCATTATAGCTTTAACTCGAGATTATAGCACGTCGCTATAGCTCTATAGCAATGCAGTATAAGGATTCCCTTATACAAACACATAGCTACGATGTGTCTATTTATGGGACAGACCACTATACAGCACCTATCGAATGACCGGTGGTGACTTCCAAACTTCATACTTCACATTTCACACTTCACACTTCACACTTTATAGATAATATGTTTGAAGTGTGAAGTTTGAAGCCTGAATTCATAGATAATATGTTTGAAGGTTGAAGTGTGAAGTATGAAGTGTGAAGTGTGAAGTGTGAAGTTTGAAGTGTGGAGTGTGAAGTATGAAGTATGAAGTATGAAGTTTGAAGTGTGAAGTGTGAAGTGTGAAGTGTGAAGTATGAAGTGTGAAGTGTGAAGTGTGAAGTATGAAGTGTGAAGTGTGAAGTGGGAAGTGGGAAGTTTGAAGTTTGAAATTCAGACTTCATACTTCACACTTCACAATTCACACTTCAAACATATTATCTATGACTTTAAACTACAAACTTCACACTTCAAACATATTATCTATGAAGTGTGAAGTTTGAAATTCAGACTTCATACTTTACACTTCACACTTCACACTTCAAACTTCACACTTCACACTTCACACTTCACACTTCACA
>JAUELF010240123.1:0-12677 GCA_031471495.1 Clinocardium nuttallii
AGAATACCAACAGTGTATAAAGTATCGACCCGTATCAGCCTTAAAGCATGTTGCACAGGCTTACCTGGATAGACACTGTTAATTCAGTAAATTCCACCTCCTGTAGATTTTCTGTTTCAGGAATTATTACTGTATACCTCTATCCCCTTGAGACGGAATGTGTCGATCGGGTCAGTCTGCGTGGACTGCGCATGCTGATCTGGGTTGATACATTATGCAGAGGCCATTATATATATATAATGTGGGTTTTCTGGCGGAACGGCTCAAACAATGTACGTTACCAACTTTGGAAATGTGACGTCTTTAAGTATGATGTTAGGTTTTGAAAGATTGTGTCAAGTCATTCAAACTGTGGTAGTACGATATCACCTAGAATTTTCAATAATTGTATTTTAATATTGAAAAATGTATAATTTGTCTTTTCTATTAAAGTTTTAAAGTGTTAATAAAAAGGACAATGACAGTTGTTATGTGGCTTTGTATTGTTCTAATCGGAGTGTTGGGACATTGAGATCACTCTCGACCTTGGGTGCCCGAGATATCAATTTCCCTCACCATGACATGTGCTTCGTAGTAAAATACAAATGACTATGGCCACGCATCGCTATATTGCAACATCATATTTCTTATTTATAATTCGTTGTTCGTCATTTTATTTTATTTCAATATGAAAGATATAAACCTGTGAAAGTGATAACAAATGAATATGCTATAAAAGTATGTTGTTAGTTTTTGTATAAATTTGTTGAATTTAAATATCAGTTTAATATCCTTTGTCAAGGAATAAGTTCCTCGACAGATTGTAATAATACTGTTAAGTATGAATATGTTAAGTATCCTGTGATAAAAACTAGACTTCTGAAAGCTGAGGCAGTCTATCGAACTCGTTATTAAGACACAGCCAAAGCTTTACCAACTTATATTCATAATATACTCAAAAAATCAACCTGATTCGCATATCTTTACAGACATTTTAAAATCTTATTTCGTACTGTTGAGACACATAGGTTTTCTTAGAAAACGACTGAAACATAATGGGTTTACGAAAACAATATCTGTTTAATTAACCTTTCCCTCATACAACAATTCTGCAGCAGACGACTTTGAACATATTTTGTCAACAAATAGAAAATCTCTATAATTGAATGGATAACCTATGACTAAAAGTGGAAAAAACATTGTGTCAAAATGAGAAATTGGACGTTTTGTGCAATTTCATCATTTTTCACTATGTTATAAAAAAACGTCTGCTGCAGAGGTGTCAGAAAGCGTCTATATGAGGGAAAGGGTTAAATGTCTTTTGAATGCTGGGCTGATTGACTATCTGCAGTTGAACTTGAATCTTTGCAAAGTTACAATGTTAATAATGAGCTAGATTATTTCAATGGCCGTTTGGCAAGTAAGTCCTGATATTTAAATAGATAAACCCTTTCCCCTATATAGAAACTTTCTGATGCCTCTGAAAATAACACAAAAGAAGAAATTGCTGGAGACGAGCATTTTCTCCTTTTGCTACAATGTTTTCAAAAAAAAATCAGTAAATATAACCCTACATTTATAGGATTTTCTATAATTTTGTCCACATGTTTCCTAAGTCCTCTGCTTCAGATTTGTTGTATGTGGGAAAGTGTTTCAATGTAACAAACATAGGAGAATATTGATACATATAGCATTGTTTTCGGTTTCCAGTAGATTGATGCGTCATCATCATTATGCAGTTGACTGTTATCCGTAAGTCGTGGTTGCAAAAACAATTTGGGAAACCTTAGAGAGAATGACAGACTCTAAACTCTTAAAGGCTATATTGAACATGGACATGGTATTGTGTCCACATATAGTTCCTTCACTGAAACCGAATGCATCCCTTTAGCCAAGTTGCGATACCACAGTCCTTAACCCTTTCATTCATATAGATGCCTCTGCAGCAGACGGGGTTTTGAAAACATAGTGACAAAAGAAGAAATTGCTCAAAACAAGCTATTTCTCCTTTTGTCACAATGTTTTCCACTTTTAGTCATTATTAGGTTATTCATTCAATTACAGAGATTTTCTTATTTTTGACAAAATATGTTCAAAGTCGTCAGCTGCAGATTTGTCATATGAGGGAAAGGGTTAACAATATGGGATATTCATACAGGGGTTTGGGTCATGGGTTGGAACTGTGGCATGGTCTTTGGTGCTTTCCAATGATTGACAAAAAAAATATAATTTATCTTCCTCGAAAGGGCTAAAATGTAAATATGGGAAGGTAGAAAGTTGTTTGTAGAACAAATTGTGTGGAGTACTGGTACAGAAAGCCAGGACAAACGTGGTTTAGTGACTTATCTGAGGTGATATATCTGAAAACCTATGAAAATGGCATTTAACTCTAAGCAATTAACTCTTTTCAAAATGAAATATATATAAAGTATTTCAGAATTGAATCGTTCGCTGTTGTCTCTAGGGCTTACCATTACTGTTAAGCCTAAATACAAGTCAAATCTATCATATAATTTTATATTGTCATAGAAAAAGTAACCAACGCTAGCTGCTTGTCTATCTCAAAACTATTCATCAATTTCTTTTCTGCACTTTTTAAGTCTCTTTCTTTTTAATGGCTTACAGGAGTTACACGTAAGTCCTTAGACAAACACAGACCTGAGTGATCCCAGATTATCCTGTCTCTTTAGACTGAATAGTCACATTTATGTGATCTCAGTTCACCGTTTCTCTGAACACTAAAAATACAGAATTGTGTGATTCAGTTCAATGTGTCTCATAAGGCTAAATAGAGATATTGTGTTATCCAGTTCAATTTGTGATGCTAGTTCACATTGTCTCTTTAGACTAAACCCAGACTTGAGTGTTCCAGTTCACTGTGTCTCTTTAGACTTGAGTTATCTCAATTCATTGTGTCTCTTTAGACAAAAAAAGACTTTAGTTATCGCAGTTCATTGTGTATCCCTAGACTAAATACGACTTGAGTTGTATCAGTTCATTGTGTCATTTTAGACTAAATGTATATAAAAACTTGAGATACTGGTTCACTATATCTCTTTAGACTTATTACAGACCTTGGCCTTCCTTTTCCTTCTTCACCTGAATTTTTAGATTATATATTAACTTGAGTGATCCCAGTTCACCTTGCTCTTTCCCAATCTTAACATATTAACAACTTTGGATAAAAAATTTAATTGGTAATATGGTCGTCAACAATTGGTTGAAATAAATTTGCGATGTTAAAACTTTTCTATTTTGAAATATAAAATAAATAATTATACTAATTTATTAAAATTGAATGCGTTAATTGAAATCAATGATCACAATGTTTTCAAGACTATACTGTTAAAATTAAATGCACACACCAAATTGCTGTATGGTATCTAAAGATAAGTACATGGACTTCATTTAGTAGAAACTAATCTGGCTGAAATTCAATAGTGAAAAAAACATAACAATAACCACACACACCATCAAATTGATTTTGTAAATTCATAAAACTTTAACTAATTGTACTCTGTATCACAGTTTTTCAAGAAGCAGTAAAATAAGTTTACGAGATTTAGATGTGTCCACACCAGGCGTTGGAATGCGGTGAGACAAAGTAGTAAGATGCATGTATTTGTCATGATAAAGGGAGTGTTTAGGCAATCTAACCAACAAGGGTCAACTACTCTCAACTTAACGTGGTTACAGAACCATGGTATAAAATTGAGTTAACTCCCTTTGTCTTGCTTTATTTTCAAGTGATGAATTATGTGTGCATGCCTTTGGATCAATTTAACGCTTTTCTTTGCTATATGCATGAAACTTTTATGGAGTTTTGAATGATTGAGTAATTGTGCGGTTGGATGTTTTAATTATTTTGCTAACAATGAAGGTGTAACTAACAAATTTTAATACAAATAGGCTAACAATGTTAACTGATAATGAATTGTATAAGATATTAATGAGCTAAGCTAATCAGAAATAGCTTTCATTTTTGAAATATTTATACAGTAAAATGATATAAAAACATTTGCTATTGGAATCAGAAGGTCAATATTAATTATTTAATTAATTAGAATGTGTCTGATGCAAATTCATTGCATTTGAATAATTTGATTCTTATTCCTGACACTGTTTGTTCTATAAACAAATTCTTTACGTTTCAAACTTATATCTTATTATTATTTATTTATATGGTAGACATTTATAGTACACTCATTCAATAGTGAAACATTTAAATAATTGAATTTAATTTGATTTAATTTAAAGAATTGTACATATATATAAATTTCTATTAAGGGCTCTGATTGTAATAATAATAAAGAGTATTCAAATCGAACAAGAAATTTCAACTCTTTTCATTTTATACATCTTGATCGCCAATAATGTTTTCCCTTGTAAATATCAGTTTTCTGTTCATATGTAGAATATTATAGGTTCTTTTAGCCCATTGTATATCGATCCTTTCTGGTCTTTTACAACACTATAATCAGTTTATAAACATTTACCCCTTTTCAACTTCATTAGGGCAGATGTTCGAACTGGTAAATTTAATACATCAAGTATACATGGGTAAGATAACCAGTTTTACAGACTAAAACCCCAAGTTGTTGTTAGTTTGTTTTGATACCCACTAATGGACGAGATCAATCTTATTGAAATCAGACACTAATACTTCTCTGTGCGTATATTGGATCTGACTACACCGTACAAAAGATCGTCTCAAATTGACCCTATACAGTTAATTATTTATGACCAGCTGCTCTTTTTTTTGTCTGATGAAATCATATGATACAACTGAATATAATTATGAGTTGTCCCCGGAGAAAACCAACATTGTGGATTCTGCATAAAATATCGACCCAGATCAGCCTAAGCATGTCATGCAGGCAATCCCGGACAGACACTTTTCGCCTCCTGCGGATTTTCTGTTTCAGGAATTATTACTCTATACCACTATCTCCCTGAGACAGAACGTGTTATCCCTGACCGCGCAGGCTGATCTGGGTCAATACATGAAAGAGTCCATAATGATTGTTTTCTCAAAGAACGGCTCATAAAGTATATTAGTTTAAACTTATTTATTTTACATCGATTGCGAGACAAGCCTTTGGCTTAGATTAATCAGGTCTGGTTAAAATAAGATTGGTATCTTTTATTTTACTTATTGTAACGAGGCCAATGTGCAGTACACTAAACCTCATTGTTTGATATGTAATTGTTTTAACTATTGTATCCCATAAATTTAATTATTAATTATCTGTACAAACTAGAGCATTATTTATTCCACTGTTGGCCTGTGATATGATGGGAATTATTTTATTATATATATAGCTCGATCTTTACAAAACAAAATCAAAATCAAAAAACCTTTAATCTCATGCATTTCTGTACTGATTACAATGTTAGAACTGTAAACAAATGAAGCTCGGTGCAGGTATTTCGTCTTTTGAAAAGCCATGACTTGTATCCGAGAGTCAATAATGGAACAATAATATTTATATCAAATGAATTTTCCTTCTTTTATTCAATGTAAATCAACAACTTTCATCCCTCAATTAAAACACTTTAACATATTTTCCTAGGCATATTTTGCCGAAAACAGTAAACACTTTCACATGTCATGCACATAACATGTAAATTCACGTTCACATATCAAATGCAGGTTAAATAAAAAAAGGGGTTTTTAGCTGACTTTTTAACGTATTTGGTTATTAGGTATCTGTCAAAACGATGTGCATGATGTGATACCACACATATGTTCGAAAAAATTGGGCAAATACTTGTATACACCATCTTCTTTCATGAACAACTTGCCAAACATACAAGTGCACACATTGAATCCTTTATTGACAATTACTACAATTTATCATGTAGTAAAAGAACTTTTTAGATGGCAAATGAATTTAGGCAATATCATATTGACTAACTGTAGGAACTAGTGCGCTCAAAACAGCTCAAAACATCTCGTATGTACTGTCTTCATCTAAAATTGTCAATGTAATTCCTTACCCTTAGGAAATTTTTAGCTTGTCTGTTTTTCAGAGGAAATAAGTTGGGCTTTTGTGATACCCTTGCTGGCGCCGTCGTCTTCACAAAACTTTAATCTTACTTCAAATTCAAAAACCGTTACACATTTTCAAATGAAACTTAGTACGCTGCAATGCCTTAGCGAAAAACTATTGTAACTTTATGCAGTCCCTAGTAACGATATTCATGTCAATACCAAGTCACAGAACTATGGCTTTAATAATCATTAAATTTATGCCCCTTTGACTTAAAATAAACAGACGAGCATTCGCTCTGAGGCGCTCCAATGTCTTGAGTGTATGTTAATAAAATTGAGTCGCATCTGGTGATATTGGGTCTTGTTACCTCTGTGGTTTGTCTTCATTGGAAGTTACTTACAGCCTGTAAAGCTAGGCCCAGCTCATTTGTATATTATATTTTGATCAGAAGGTGTTATTTTAAGGTATGTGCTGTAAATGGAGACAGCATACTTACTCAATATTAAGTAACTTTAAAGTATATGTGGCTTTATATTTATCAATGTGTACATATAATATTGTGACAATGTAATTCTGTAGAAAACATGCTCTTTTACACAGCTGTCCATGAACACATGCAAATGTTACTTGGATACCATGCCATCATAAATGTCCATACAGGCAGTCGGGAAGAAATTTCCTTTTACCTGTAACATAATTATATAGTATGGTTTCATAAAACTACAATTAGGAAGGATATTATCTACAGAACTGAACTACATGTACATGTTTCTTATGTCTTTCTTAATAATAATACAAAATAATTGAGTGAAGATATTCAAGTAACATATTCAGGCGACTGCAGTCAATTATTATTTACCATCCATCTAAACGCTGTAATTCCTGTCAATAGTAAATAGTTCAGCATAGTTGCCTCCTCACATGTCAGTGAATAGACATTAGGTGCGTAGATAGTAGTTCTTACATGGAACCTTCATTCATATTTGGGTACCAGTTAAACAGAATCATTTATTAATTTGATCACACTTTTTAAAATTAAGAAAAGTCTACTCTGGTTAACCTTTTTCTTACTTTCAATATTTTCAAAGCTCTGAATAACACTAATAATACTTCCTATGTGTATAATGGTGTTGATGGTAAAACAGGATTTTGTTAAATAATCATGAATGTGAAGCATAAACTGATGGCATGTAGTTATCTCCCTTGTGGCCGATAAATATAACAACAGGCCAATGAGAACAGGTATATTCCTAGTGCATAGATGGTCCAACTTATGAAGAAAAACAAGTATGGTAGCTTTTACTGAGATCTCTTCTATGTGCCCTGCTTTGATACCTTACACAGGGATATAAAAATCCCTAATAGATAGGCGTGGCTGACCATTTTCTCATCTTGTAGACTTGATGCCCTGGCTTTTGATTACAATCCGTACTTTGAACGTTCTTTCCCGGCCTACTCAGAACGATACTCAGAACGGTATAATACTCAGCACAAGTTTTAAATATTTGAAGTGATACATTGACTTTGCTCTTGGGATTTGTACAATTTAAATTTTTCTTTGCCTTATTGTCATACTATTATTTTAATTATTATAATTATTATTATTATTTTTTCATTTTCTATTTTTTTTGTAAAAGGTTTACATTAAATAAACACTATATAGGCGATGTTGACGCCTCTGCAACTGTAGACTTTTGACAAGATTGTGGCAAAGGAAGAAATTGCTCTTAATAAGCAATTAGTCCTTTTGTCACAACGTATTCAACTCTATTAAAAAATTATACTTTCATTTATAAATAGTTTCCATATCTTTGCCTAGATGTTTTCAAAGTAACATGATGCAGATTTGCTGTATGTGGGAAAGGGTTAAGAAAAGACCTTGTGCAATATTTATTAATGGAATGACGATATTTATTTATGGAATGACGAGCAATTTTAACAAGCTTATACATGGTTATGGTATCTTTTTAACCCTTTCCCTCATATAGACGCTTCTGCAGCAGACAGCTTTTTGAAAACATTGTGACAAAATAATAAATTGCACAAAACATGCAATTTCTCCTTTTGACACAATGTTTTCCACTTATAGTCATAGGTCATCCATTCAATTATAGAGATTTGTTGATGTTTTGATAAAATATGTTGAAAGTTGTCTGCTGCAGAAATGTCTTATGAGGGAAAGGGTTAAAGAATAGTGGACAAAGAATCGATCATAATCACCTTTTGTAGTAAATGAATTTGGATTAAGTCTTTAAGGCATATCCGTAGAAGAGTAATTATATTTATATATTTATAGTATTGGCATTAAAATTAATCTCCAAACAGAATTATGGAGTTATCTACTGTTAACCCATTACTTCACACGGCTTTTCATGCTTTACAATCATCAGACGAGCACTTTAACAAATGTATATTATAATTAATATTGATAAAGAGTTGAAAATATTGCAATAAAAGGTGAAATTGCTCGTTTTGTGCAATTTCATCCTTTATTGCAATGTTTTCAAAAGTTGTCTGCAAAGGCAGGCGTCAAATGTCATCTGTGTGAGGTAATGGGTAAAACCTTTCCAGCATACACACATTATGCAGCATACGACTCTACAAAAATCTTTACCAAAACCATAGAAAATCTCCATAAATGAATTCAAGTATGATGATTGAGTTTTTTAAAACACAGTGGAAAAGGGAGAAATTGTTCATCATGAGAAACTTTGTTACACTGTTTTCAAAAGTCGTCTGCTGCCGAATCCGAAATTATATTTCTGCAAGTGAAGTGGCAAAGGGTAGGAAGGATAAACAACTTCTGACATTTTCCTATCACACTTGCCAAACTTGGTTGTTTGTCCTCACGGGTACATAGGTTTAACACAGTTATCATATAGTGTTATTGTTATAGCAGTTATCATATAGTGTTATTGTTATAGCAGTTATCATACAGTGTTATAGTTACATTTCTTCCTGGACGTTATTTTGTTTTCAATACATTAGATTTGACTTTAACTGAAATGGATAGTCCACGCCGATATTCACTGGCTTATTCTTCACGGTATAGTTGAATGATTTTAGATTTCTGCATTCACAGGGAGTCACATAGGGAAACACTTTAATGTAGTTTGTCCGTTAGTCTGTCCATTTGCCAAGATTTCAATTATTAACACATTGACATGTATTGACATTGCCACAGTCTCCCTGTGTTTTCAATGTCATTGCTTGTTTTAATATTTGGCATGCTTGTTGTGACTAACTACACTCACACATTTTCTTATATATTTTTGATTTACCAAAATGCACAGATGATTCAATTGGTGACTACTAGTTTGGTGTATGGTATATTGAACGGATCATTTAAATTTAGACAATAGATGGCATAAGTTAACTGTTTTCTCGATTTAGAGTAATTTTGACGTATCTGCAGCAGATGACTTTTGAAAACATTATGGAGAATTGAAACTTTTAAACACAATATTCTCATCCCAATTTTCAAAGTTTAAGTTCTATTGCAATGCTTTCAAAGCAGAAATCACTTAAACAGCATATCGGAAAAGCAGTTAATTTATCCAAATTATATTAATCGTTCTCCAACTTTTATCGTTTTCTTTGAATGATAACAAACATAAATATTTCTCTCTTTTAAAGGAACTACACAAACTACATGGGTCATGCATTTATTTTCAAAAGATTTTAGTTCATTTTCAACACCTGCTACTTTAATTGATTGGCTCTCTGCAAAAAGCACCTCTTAAAACATCTGCGATCAGCATAGATCCAGACAAACTGCGTAATCAATTGGTGTGACATATTTATTTATTGTAATCCAAGTCGTCAAAGAAACTTATGTGTTACCTTTTGTTGGCATTGTTTTATGTATTCATTCTTTAACCATTAATTCTATGTTACAGATCGTATTTAGCTGACAAACCACTGTCTATTCTTCCAAGGCAATTCCTTCCACCGGTACATGACAACATTCCACGTTTATTGTATGAGGAAAAGGAAATGGAATGTCACGCCAAAGAGGAGACAATTCAGGTAATTTAACTAATTAATATTGTTTGGCCATATGTCATACGAAAACCAACCTTCAAATATTTTGATGTAATTCATAGATTCAATATGCAAATTAGATACAGGATTTTAGACAATATAAAAATTGATAATGCTCTGCCTGGTACACTTGATTGCCGAACATGGTTTTTGCATCACAAACGAAAGCCATGTGATGCATAAGAACTGGGTAGTTACATATATATTAAGCCCTGAACTATTGGATTGCTGTGATGCATAAGAACTGGGTAGTATTTAGCCCTGAACTATTGGATTGCTATGATGCATAATAACTGGGTAGTATTTAGCCCTGAGCTATTGGATTGTTGTGATGCATAAGAACTGGGTAGTGTTTAGCCCTGAACTATTGGATTGCTGTGATGCATAAGAACTGGGTAGTATTTAGCCCTGAACTATTGGATTGCTGTTATACATCACGCTGTGCCTGGCTTAAAATACGATATCGAATCTATGAATTAGGATCCATTTGCACGCTCAACAGTTTTGATTATCGTTCCTGAGACACTTCCACGATCCATGTACAATCCCATGGGCAACAGGGGCTATTAAGATTAATCCGCGCAGGCTGATCTGAATCTAGATCTGTGTCAATAGCAAAGTGCCGGAGATCTCGATGATGTTTCTCTTGTGTTGTGAACTCATTTGATATAACAAAAGGTTTGAAAGGTGACTTTAAACCCTTTCCCTCACACATACCCTTTCTGATGCTGAAGTGGATGACTTTTGAAAGGAGAAATTGTTCATAATGAGCACTTTCTTCTTTTGCCACAATATTTTAAACTCTATTCCAACATTAAATTTTAAAAAAAGGAGTATGTTTTAAGAAGTTATGAAACCCTCACTAATTTCTACGAATGTCCAGGAAATGAGGAGTATGTGTAAAGAAGCTACATGTATGTATTTATCACTTATTTCTAAGATCAACCAGGGAATTTTTATTTCTATAATATCTCTCTCTCCCAGAAAATATTATATGGCTTTTCTTGATTTATGGAATCCGCCCTGATGGAGTGGTTATCAAGCTTCATTTTAGACCAGAATCGCACTAGCAACCATTCGCCATACTTTTCTTTTTCTAAAACATCAAAGTAACTGTTTTCGATGGGGTAAATTACAGAGTCATTGATCTTTCCTATTTTATGTAAAAGCACAAGAATGCTAATACTCCATATATTTTGACGTAAAGCAAGGGTCGATGTCAGAAACATATGATATTTATATGCATCTGATATTTGCAAGATCCGGCCCCCAAAGGTACACCGCTAGTAACCCAGGAGCCATCTCAAAGATGAGAGATCTTTAGAGTACCGATAAACTTTCCCATACCTTTGGCCAAGGAAAATAACACCATCCGTCAGCAAAATAACAGCCTGCCCCGGCGCTGTCCGAAAACAGCTGCAAGGCCCTATTTGTAAACCACTGGGATGGTGGGATATAAGTTATTCAATTAAAATACTTTCCAACCCTCATATCTTCTAACATGCCTTTAAATATGCGCATACGGTGATGGGGCTTCTTTAAAGGACCCACTGCGTCATAACATCCCCTCAAGAAAGCCTGACTTGAACGTATGACCCTACTACTAAAGAAACTCAACTTTCCAACAAAACTCTGTAGCTGGCGGAATGCTATTTTGCTATTATTGGATAGATCCAAAATTAATTTAGATCATTCCTCTAACTTATGAAACAGACATTTGCCTGGTGTTGATTTCTAACAGTAACCCCAATAATATCATAACCGTGGATATGATAAATACTGTCCTTTGGTTATAACTGGAAGACTCGAAACGAGCTGCCAGTGTGTATTTTCGGTTGATGGCGTTTTAACAGTTGGTCATAATCGTTGGTACCGCCTCGATGGTGTATCCGCCTCGATGTTGTTGGTCGTGGGTTCGATCCCCGGCCGGGTAATTCCAAACACTAAAAACGGTAATAATGGTTTGCCCACCACAGCGCTCAGGGTTGCGGGGTTAGCATAACGACTGACTGGCTTGTGTGAGGATAAATTGACCATTAGCACCGTAACATGACTTAAAAGTGTTGAAAGCGGCGTAAAACTCAATCAATCAATCATAATTGGTCACTCGCCTTTTTCAGAAGAAGGTATTCCAATTATTAAAGGAATTTTTTCTCATTTGATAGCTCATTGCGTTGCACAAAGATGATGTACATTTAATAAACAGCGAATCGAAAAAAAGTATGAAGACATGACGGTGCAAAAAAAAAGAATAACTTCACCAAAATACAAACAGTACCTTAAATTCTGTTATTATATTTTTGAACGTGGGAAATTGTTGAGATTGAAAAGGGGGAAAAACACGCATGCAATCCAACGACATTATTTGAGAGGCAGAATAGTTTGAAACTAAACTGGGCATAGTATTATAATGCTAATGAGTCATTTCACTTTCTATATTTCCAAAATCCTCGAGCGTGAAAGCTTGTTTCGCAATCGTTGTAAAATTAAACACGTTTTAACTAAACTTAATCCTTGCCCATATACAACACATCTCTAGCAGACGACTTTGAAAACATGATGACAAAAGCCTGAACAATCTCGATTAAAGATAGCTTAATTTTTAAATAAAGTTGAAAAAATTGTGGCCAAAGGAAGAAATTTCTCGTTTTGAACAAT
>JAUELF010240134.1:0-10421 GCA_031471495.1 Clinocardium nuttallii
TAAACAACGTTAACAGTACATATGTTAGAAACAACGTTAACAGTACATATGTTAGAAACAACGTTAACAGTACATATATTAGAAACAACGTTAACAGTACACATGTTACATGCATAATCTTTGAAAACTTGAACAATATATGCCTACTTTTAAACATTGCATCTACACTTATATACATGTATTCACAAGATACGTGAAATATATAATTATTTTTAACAATGTATACATTCTAAGTTGTGTAAATAGCGAAGAGACTTTTGAGTCAGGAGCAAACACAAGTGTTTAATATCCTTCTGTCAGGTGTTTAGCTATAATTATGAACTTTAAAGTGTGAAGGAATGAAGGATTTTGTTTAAGTCACTTGCATTTGTACCAGTAATATGAATGAATGAAAGTATATTGTTTTATGGCGCACCGACAGCTGAAGTCATTTAGCGCGCATTTTTTAAATTTTATTATTCATGATCCCTGGGTAAACACACCAGTACTGGGCTAGCAAATGTGCCTTGCATTGGGCACTCCACCATGACCGTAGTGCCGCGAGTGGGGATCGAACAAGGGACACCCTGTTTCGAAATCCCCGACGCTAACTACTCGACCACAGCGGATTCATACCAGTAATATGACATTACCCCACTAATCCGAAATAAATGTGTGTTTTTATATTTATTGACACGTTTAAAAATTATGACAGTCCATATTTTAACATAGGCGTATAGTTTAAACTGATTAAAATAACAAACTATTTTGAACCTGATCAAACTAAGAACGTATCCTTAAATAAAAAGTCAGTGTGTATACGTCGATGTCTGTAAAATGATTTAGAGAAATAAAACGATAAAGTAACTTCACGGTGTGCGACTATTTATTTCAAATTTACAAGATAGCATAAACCATACCGAGGGCTTGGCGTTAAACGGTTGTAACTAAAATTTGTTTTTTGTTACCAAGGTTAATCACCTCGCCATACAGTCTTTATAAGCATTAAATCATTGTTGTTGGTAAATAATGGAAAGTTAGGCGTCATTGCTCGCGTCATTGCTCGTTCTGAGCAATGACAACTAAATTTGCACTGTTTACAAAGGCGTCAAAATTGCCCCTAAACTGGGGTTTTCAAAATAGGTTTTTAGTTACAACCGTTTCACGCCAAACCCTTGATACGGTTGTTTATGTGCTATAAACCATACTGTTGTTTTTATGCTATAAACCACTCGTAATATGATAGAACGAGACAAACGAGAGATTTCCAAAATTTCAAACAAACGTATATGTAACCACACACTTCTGATTTTGGTAAATAAAAGTTCACCGGTTGGAAACCTTTGAACTCTTGAAAAAATGTCATTTAGCATCGATCGATATCTAGTTCCGTTATTATGTTATCTATGTTGTAATAATCAACCCAATCATGAATGAATGGTGATCACAGTTTCTAATATTTAAATTATTGTGATGAAATGAAAAGTTAACAGTGCAATGCTATTTATTCTGTTAAAATTAAAATTGAGTTGATAAAGTGTTTGGATTGTTTCAGCTGTCAGTAGAACATGTACCATCAATACTCTCAGTGTATGCTGTTTTGGTTTGTTTTTGCATTAACCATATACTGAATCAGTACATGTACCTATATTAGAAACAACGTTAACAGTACATATGTTAGAATTAACGTTAACAATACATATGTTAAATGGCAACGTTAACAATACATATATTATAAACAACGTTAACAGTACATATGTTAGAAACAACGTTAACAGTACATATGTTAGAAACAACGTTAACAGTACATACATTAGAAGCAACGTTAACAGTACATATGTTAGAGACAACGTTAACAGTACATATGTTAGAAACAACGTTAACAGTACATATGTTAGAAACAACGTTAACAATACATATGTCAGAATAAATGTTAACAGTACATATATTAGAAACAACGTTAACAGTACATCTTCAAATATATAGTAAGAAGACGAAAATTGCACGTCGATTATACGTTTTGCTATTTATAAGAAAGTTGGAAAGACACACACACACACACACACACACACACACACCCAAGGGTATTATATGCATCCCCTTTCATGGGGGTCATAAATCACACACGTGACCTAGTGATGATTCCCACGTGGTCATAAAGGAACGGTGCACCATCTAAAATCCACCAAATAATTAGACCAAAAATAAAGCAATGGGCGTTTTCAGTTGACGGAGGGGAATGCACCGGTCCACCCGAAAGAGTGCCTATTGTCTCGTTTCTAATTTCGGTTGTTATCAAGTTGCCTACAGATACTGACCGTTGACTTCATACATTCATATACGTTTATTTAATGAAAGTATCTGTCATTCATGAGTCTTTCGTAGTAACTTCATTTTTAAATTCCTTTTTTATGGAAATTTTAATATTTGAAATGGTATTGGATGCAATGAATATATAAATTAAATAGATAAATGATCACACAGTGAACTTCTGAATACTCGTACTGGGTGTGCATTTATTGGAAATACATAAGTCGCTGTGTCGCTGTGTCGCTGTGTCGCTGTGCTGTGTCGCTTTGTCGCTGTGTGGAAAACGAAAATTAGTTACGAACATTTAGATATGCCTCGGCACATTTAAAAAAAGAAAGATGTAACAATCTGTTTTGAAGTTTCGAAACTGATACCCCTCAATGAATCTTTTAGTCGCTGATTAATGAAAAGCATTACTACCAACGGGGACCATTCGTTAATGCATGGGTTCTCGCCGCTGTTTGTTCAATATGAACTGAAACCAGTAATTTGTGTCAAGTTACTGAAAAAGAAGTGGTAATTTTGCATTTTATCAGTACACACATGATTGATTTTAGATTTTCACACCACACATTAAAGCTGAAAAGGAATGCATCATCAAATTAAGGTTTTTGTGACGAGGACTGGATAGGAATATAGGGTCAACTTTATTGAGGTCAGTTGTTTCAATCCAAACACGACTACGTTTCCAAAAACAAAACACTTTTATGTATGTTTACGCTTTACTTAAACTCATCATTGTCCTTCTCCTTGTATCAGTGAGCCGTCCTGTTAGAAAACCAACATTGTAGACTCTACGTAAAGTATCCACCGGATCAATATTAGCATGCCGCGCAGGCGTACCCGGATAGCCACTTTTCGCCTCCTGTAAATTTTCTGTTTCACGAATCATTACTCTATAACTCTATCCCCCTGAGACGGAATATGCCGGCCCGGATCAGTCTGCGCGGACTGCGCAGGCTGATCTGGATCGATATATTACGCAGAGGCCATAATGTTGGTTATCTCGCGTGACTGCTCCATTATGTAGACTCGGCCCGGATCCACCACTCAGATATATCTTTGAGAAATGTGTGTAGTTTTCTCTTACGATTCCTTAAACCACGACTTCTTAACCCTTTCCCTCATATAGACGCGTTCTGACGCCTCTGCAGCATACGGCTTTTTGAAAACATAGTGACAAAAGAAGGAATTGCACAATTTCTCCTTCTGCCACAATGTTTTCCACTTTTAGTCATAGGTTATCCATTCAATTAAAGAGATTTTCCATTTTTTAACAAAATATGTTCAGTCGTCTGCTGCAGAATTGTTTTATGAGGGAAAGGATTAAACTAGCATATAGCAGGTGATCTGTTCATCTACCTTTATTGGTTCCCTACTTGCAGACACATTTTGCCCTATATATGCAGCTGACAATTGTTTGAAAACATAATGGCAAAAGCATTTTGCTCTGTTTTTTTCAACTCCATTCCATTAGAATTCATACTTAAATTTATTGAGATTTTCCAGTTTTACCTAGATTGTTTCATAATTGACTGATTTGTTGTATGTGGGAGAAAGGTTAATCCATTGTATTCCATCATTTTATTTTTGCCATCCTGTCTGCATGTGATAAAACCAAAGTCATTACCGGGCAATACCCCTTTCACCAGAACAGAAATACAAATACTCAAGTATTGTTCAGTTCTGCCCAAAAAAAGATACATGGCTAATCTTGAGCAATTTTCTTCCTTTTCCCACAATGCTTTCAAAATTTATTGCAGTAGCAGCTGCATTGAATTGGGTAATCTGCATAAGGGGAAAGGTGTACACACATAATCCAGGTTTTTCAACTTGTAATCAAGATATTCTCATACTTAGTTGCAGGTTTTTATAACAGACTCATAATAACAAAGGTGTAATTACAGCTCTTGGGAAATATTCCTCCTACTTCATCCTTTAACCCTTTCCCTCCTATAGATGCTTTCTGACGCGACTGCAGCAGACGACTTTTGAAAACATTTAAGCAAAAGGAGAAATTGTTCAAAACAAGCAATTTCTCCTTTTGACGCAACGTTTTCAACATTTTCCAATAATTACGCCTACCTTTATAGAGATCTGTCATATTTTTGGCTAACTGTTTTCAAAGTTGTATGCTGCAGATTGGTTGTATGTGGGGTTAAGGGTAACATAAACTAGATACCTACATAATGTTGTGATTGGAGTTTAAGTAGTTTTTAACATTATTTCAGTTTTATCACGGCAACAGGAAACTAATACAGGACACCTGGGGAACTAGATAAGATTGAGTTACCCCTTTCCCCTATACGACAATTCTGCAGCAGACGAATTTGAACAGATTTTTTCAAAACATAGAAAATCTCTATAATTATATGGATAACCTATGACTAAAAGTGGAAAACATTGTGTCAAATGAAGTTTCTTCTTTTGTCACTATGTTTTCAAAAAGCCGTCTGCTGCAAAGGCGTCAGAAAGCATCTATATGAGGGAAAGGGTTAACTAGGGAAGGAACCGGTTACCCAAGTACTGGAGTCCTCAATCCAACGTTATCAAAATAGGTTTTCAAGTACTCAATTATTATAATATCAATATTCACTCATTAAACTTTAATAAGTGTTTTTTATTAATTATCATTGTTATTCTTTTTTCATTTATTCGTTTGTTTTGCTTTACTTTTTGTTCCCTTTAAAGAGCATGAAAGTCTGCACCAAACGTTTGGATGTTAACACTAATATAATTTCTTGTGTGTATTTTTTTAATTATTTGGGATTCCATTTAAGTATAATATGTAACTCATTTTGCTTGGAATATCATACTATCAAATATTGGTACCGGTACTCATATAAATGACAATTCAAAGTAAGTGAACAGAATATTACGAGATACTTAACTTTTTGATGAATAAGTGAACAAATTTGGATTTCTTGTGAGTACCTGAGTACTCAATCGAAAGAGTATATGAGTATCCTAGTACTAATATTGATACATGTTCCCATCCCTAATTTTAACCCTTAAAAATCCATGTACAATAAATCAGCTGCAGATGACTTTCAAAAAAATCTAGGAAACAAAATGGAAAATCTTTAAAACTGAACATGTATAATTATTGAATAGATTTGAAAAGATTGTGGCATTGAAATGAATCATCATAATAATTTCTCCTTTGGCCACTATGTTTTCCACTTTTAGTCATAGGTTATCCATTCAGTTATAGAGATTCTCTAATTTTTGACAAATATGTTCAAAGTCGTCTGCTTCAGAACTTATCGTATGAGGGAAAGGGTTAACAATATATGTACAACAAACTATGATTGCAACTCCTATCAATTATTTACCATTTTCAACTCGAGATTTTCAAAGGTAAGGGTATACAGGTGTAAAGCATGTAAGAGTTGAAAAGTTCCTCATTATCTTGATCTCAGAGTTGCTTCCGTATACATAACTGACAAATGAACAGACAATTATCTGATTAAATTGCAGATTTCTTACATCAGCTGTCATTCTGTTACAAAGTAGCAGAACATTCTTGGATATTGTTTAAGCCACAAACAACAACCTTGCCTTTGTCACCTCAACATTTTGGAAACATCAACAAATTATTTCCTCTTTTACTGTTACACGTACAGCATATGCTATTTTCTTTTCAAATGCCATAATTATTATGTGAATTATACCCCTTCCCATACATACAACAAATATCTGCAGCAGAAGATGAAAACATCTAGGCAACACTTGTATCAGAAGTAACACTGCTGCACAGATACACTAAAATGCCTCACATCTGCAGGTTTGTTAACCCTTTCCTACCTACAGACAGCTTTTTGACTCAATAGCAGAGCAGACAACTTTTGAAAACAGTGTGGTCAAAAGTAAAATTGTTCATGATGAGCAATGTCCCCTTTGGCCACAATGTTTTCAACTTTATTTAACAACTAAGCTATCTTTTATGGAGATTTTTCAGGTTTTTGTCACCATGTTTTCAAAGTCGTCTGCTGCAGAATTGCTGTATGTGGGAAAGGGTTTAATTAAAACTTAGTATGAACTTATTTATTTTGCATCAAGTGCAAAAACAAACTTAAAGTTCATACTAATCATATACAATGTCTGCTGCCTAGATACATAACCAGTACTTGGAAGCTAGAGGCCAAATGTGCATCATGGCTACCATCTGCAGATTGGAATGATGGTTAATATTCTGATGAGTCAGGACCCTAAGATTCAGACATGAAGTACAGTGCCAGCTGGCTACAGTTGCCACTCTAATTCCATTAAACCAGGATATTTCCAAATGAAACCGAAAACTGTTCTACAGTTTATGTAAAAAATGTTCTGAAAGGTCACAGGTCAGAGGTCCAATCTATCTGTAGTCAGTTGAAGGAATTTACAAATTTACAAAATGGTTCTTGTGTATTGATTCCCAATTATTTTACTTTTTGAGTCTGAATTTTGAGATATATAATTTAGGCACAATAGAAAAAACTTGCAATTCATAATGATATAACAAATCCATCTATATTTCCTGCCTGCAAAGCCCCCTGAGCATCTCAAGGCATAAAAAACACATGAGATAATGTAATAAACCTCTCAATAGATAGATAAATCAAAATAAAAGGAAATGATAAAAAAAATTGCTCTTTATCAGCCCAGTGTTTTTATTCAGAAACAAAAGAGTTCTAAATTGAATGTTCAGCCACGTAATTTAATTCTATCATACTGCCATAGGGAAGGAGGAGAAAGAGAGAATTGATCAGAAGCAGCAGGGGATACGTTTGAATCAGAGTTGATGACAATACCATGTTAGTGCACAGGACTTGATAAGAAAAGAGAAATCAGGTCTTGCTTCCACAATATCTTTGTAAATACTCATTAAAATCTATGTTGTGAATACTCAAAAAGATAGATTTGTTTGTGTACCCAAAATGTAGGTTTCCGACGTCAAATAAGGATCATAAAACATGTAAAACGCTCCTTATCTAGAGCTCTGTTAGGGAGCATATGTGTTGTATATAAATAGTCCGATTAGGCTCTCACACTTTGGAATGTACATTAATTGTGTAGTTAGAGGCTAACCCTCTAGCTAATAGACAGAAAATTTGTCTGAGATGATTGCACAAGTGCACAAGCAGCATCTGTGTAATTGTAGGTTGTGTCAAGATGTGTTGATACAGGGGCCTATTGGAGTCCTTTATGTTGGACATAATGTGCTAACAACGATTTTTCCATGGCCCTGTAATTCTGCTCTGCAATAAAGTAGGATATATTTCTCTTTTTAGCATAGATTTCTTGGTGTTATTGCAATTAGGGTTTCTGGCTTTATTTTCTGTCAAGAGTAACTTCTGATATATACCAAGAGTGTTCAAAGGTCATCACATGAGTCGCCAAACAAGATGTTGGTCATTATGAAAGTGTGATGGACAGACAGATGGACAGACAGTAGACCCTTTCGTGTCTCCCTGCCAAGCATGTTGAAACAAAAATAGGAGAAACTAATTGCAATTTCATATAGATATTTGATGCAAAAAAAAAAAGAATTACCAGTATCTCTTGTTTTCTCAGTGTAAGAGATGCTCGTATACCTGATGCCCTGACAGTTTAATTCCACCCATTCCCCAACATATTTGTTCTGCAGATTCTCAAAAACTTTCTCCGGCATACCTTGCACTTATTTTGCTAAGGTATTTATGTCGTTATCTTTTTTACATTTTTTCCATCATAGTACCATCATGGTGTTGTAGTGGTTAGAGTATCTGCGAGAGTGGGAGACCACCTGGTTCAATCCCTGGTCAAGTCACAATAAAGATTTTAACCCTTTCCCTCATGAGACAATTCTGCAGCAGACGACTTTGAAAACATTGTGACATAAACCTGAAAAATCTCCATAAAAAAATAGCTTAATTGTTAAATAAAGTTGAAAATATTGTGGCCAAAGGAGAAATTTCTCATCATGAGCAATTTCACTTTTGGCCACAACGTTTTCAAAAGTCGTCTGCTGATATTGCGTCAAAATGCATCTGCAGGTGGGAAAGGGTAAACAAGAACACCACAGAGTGAACACCAACATTTGTCTGTCAGGTCAAGTCAGAATAGAGGCATTTCTGAATAATCATTTAAGCAAGAGTTATGTGACTTGGTATAGACATGTGTATTGTTCCTGGGAAAATGTGTATCAAGTTTCACTGTCGGAGCGTAGCGACTGATACACTGGGGTAAGGATAAGCTTACCGGCAGCTAGTACTGGTGATTTTACATACTGTGATAAGCCTGAAATCCTATTCAAAGAGGAGTAAATCACCAGTTGAACAAACAAAATGTCATTCATAAACTCAAATGTTAGGCTCCTTCTTGTCAGTTGTAGTGATTTACTGGTCTTAGAAATAGGATCAATAAGCAATCAGTATTGACAGCTTACATGATTTTCCTTAAATAGTGTAACATCAAAGAATTAATGGCGAAAGTCAACTGCACATGTAAAGATAAAATTTGCTTGCATTATGAGACCATGAAAATAAACAGTGCACAATGATGCTCAGACTAGAGAAAAATTATCAACCTTATCATAACACAATAAACAGTGCACATGATGATGATGCTCACTCGGGATATCATAACTAAGCTTAAATATGGGGGCCAGATTAAAATTTAAAAGATTATAATTGGTCAGTAAACAGCTAAATTTTGTACCCAAACTTAAAAGTGCACTTCCCAGACTTGGGAAAGAGAATGCATACAGTTAGTCCTTTCTTCATCCTCTTTCAAAATAATTTGTCTTGAATCATGGACTTTAACAGGTTATTGATTGATTGATTGATCAATATGGGTTGAACACCGTACTGGTATCAGCAGGTTTCAAGTCATCATGCGGCCAGTTCACTTTCCATGTGATTCCTGGCTTCTCTATACCAGTTCTTCACAAAACAGTCTTTCCAAGCAAATATTGGTAATGGTTTAAAGAGAGCTAGATATTTCCTCCCCCTGTATAGCATGGTCCTTGTTGTATGGGGTCAGACAGATAGATATACTGGGTCAGTGATCAGATTCTATATGATACAGGTCACTATTTACATATGTCTGTCTGACATTACTCACATATTCTGCCATTAACACTTACTATAATAAACAATATTAAGACTTTCCCACTTTGCAACAAATTTGAAGATTATGCACACATGTAGGCATGTAGAAGTTATGCAGAATAAGCCTTCTGGCTTGTTACATTTGCTTCATAGTATAGGACCCATGCACTTTTGGCAACTCTGGAACAGATGACTTTACAGTTTAACATTATTAACAGTCAGTACCTATTTCTTTGTCCTGCATGGCACTTAAATGCTTACCTGAAAGATAGTCAGTAACTTTAACCCTTACCAAAATACAACAACTTTGCAGCAGACGACCGTGAAAACAGATTGGCGAAAACATGAACAATCTCGGATTTAATTTGTTTATACATGTTGTAAAAACATGTGTTGGCAAAATGTTGGCAAAATGAGAAATTGTCACAATGTTTTCAATAGTTGTCTTCTACACAGGCGTCAGAAAGTGTTATTATGTGGGAAAGGATCAAAACATGGTAGATGGAGAATGCAACACTTAAAATACCAAGTACAATTTTAATACTTGAAAATAGCTTGTGAGAAAAGATTTATTTACAAACAACAAAACTGTTTTCTTAAAGTCTGAATTCACACAAAGTTTGCAAGTATATAACTATGTATATAACTATAAACAAGAGGGCCATGATGGCCCTGGATCGCTCACCTGATTTTTTTTCTTCTTCATTTTAGCCATAAACACCCCGCCCCCTGGCAGCCATATGTAGTTTCCGACAAATCCACTTTGTTTGAAGGAATCTGATAGAGGAACATTTCTAGTAAATTATTTGAAAATCGACCAGACACTTTTTGAGGAGAAGGTTTTTTAAGTTTTCACTATAGCCATATAAGGCAAATAGCCATGCCCTGTGGCGGCCATGTTTTTCGACCAATCAACATGGCTTGAAGGAATCTGATAGAGTGTCACTTAAGGAACATTTCTACAAAATTATTTAAAAATCGGCCCGACACTTTCGGAGAAGAAGGTTTAAATTATTTTTAAGTTTTCACTATTATAAGTCATATAAGGCAAAATAGCCC
>JAUELF010240145.1:0-12674 GCA_031471495.1 Clinocardium nuttallii
ACAAACAAAAAACATGATCAAATACAACTATTAATTAAATTTTCCAATACATGTTCAAAATAATTCGTTAACAGTACATGCAGTACTTTGATTTTAAATCACTCCTCTTCTAATTTATCTTACAAGCTTATAAAGAAATAAGGCAGTCGATTGTAAAAATACGTCACCATTGCTTGATAGAGAAGACAAACCTCTAATGATGCTTAGTCCCTTAAATTAAACCCCTAATGAATTAACGAAACTCGCTCTTAATCCGTTTGAAATTGAATTAATAGTTTGCAATTGGATTACAATAGTAACTAAACAGATTGCTTCAGATTACACATGTCTTACGTGTGGATTGATCTAGATCCCCTGAGATCACAAAACGTACTTGACGATGAGGGTAAAACTAATCACGGCCATTTTATCAGTGAAGTGAAGCGAACTAATTTTATGAAGATGGATGAAACCTTTCTCCGGACATTTATTGTTTTAAATGTCCGGTATCAGTTGGCCGATCACCTACCGAACACCCACGGCCATCATCATTTGGGTTGGGGATTTAATGGGATTCTGTCGAATACAACAGTATAACTATGTCTTAATCTGATAATAAATTTCAAACCTCACCGCGGGTAAAACCCCCATACTGCGGACCCTTAGAGTACGGGATGTTAGTTGAATCCACAGGTAAAACGAGAAGGTAAGGTAATATGCTCTAACTCAGCGTGACACTTACGGGTACACTTTTCGGTTTTCTTTTGTAGCTTCCTATTGTTGTAAACAAGTTTTTATGTTTTAACCTGTAATTGATTCGAAGTAAAGTTCACAACTATTTGTATTCGTTGTTTTCATGAATATATGTTATATCTAAACACTATGTAGTAGTTTCATCGCCTTATTCTGTTTCAACTGTACACTACTAACGGTGCTCTGAGCAATACGATCTAAGACGTTTCCGAGCAGTGTATATTCAGATAAATCTGCGCTTCCGAGCAGTCTATTACAACGCTAAGGATCCAAATGTTTGAAATTTTACAGAAGATATGACTAATTGGCGAACATTACAGAGCTAGACCAGACTGTGCCAATGTGCTTGCTGAGCTCAACAGGTTCTACGGTGATCGCTAATGCACAACTGTTGTTATCGCAAAGTATCGTTCAATAACTCTAAGGTTATGTTTCCCTAGACTGGCGCTCGATATATCACGTGAACTCGATGTACCAAGGTAACCCCATTTTCTAGTGTAACGATCCGGTCTGGCGCACGTGGAGTCGGCTTCTGACGAGACTGGACGAAATAAATCAGAGGCGAAATAATCCGTTCAAAATTTATGACCTTGTGAAATGAGTTTGTCCATTTACACTCATTATATATCGATATATGTACGTCAAGTACAGACGAGCATCTGTTTTATGTTTTATTAGTCTGCTTGTCTTATGTTTTCATATACACTCTCTTTCTAGAGTTTGTTATACAAAATTATAGATTTGTAACCTGTAGCATCAATACTTTTCTTGAATATTGATGACTATTAAGGAAAACGATGTTGGAAAGTTCATCTTACCCCGATCTATTAAATGCCATTGCGAATAATTGCACCAGAGGTCGATAAGTATTCACATACTAAAACGTTTCGTAAAACACTGTAATTCTGTTGGAGATACGTACTTGAACCTTTTACATAGTAAAGACAACATTTCCCGTCTCAGCAGCAGAAAACATTATAGACAAAGTAGAAAGTGATTTTTCAAAATTCTCAAAAAATCATGAAATATGTTATTACATAAGATATTTTCAAAGCATACTTAGTCCTAAATCTAAAATAAGGTTACAGCTGACAGTATCAATGATTATGCGTATGAAATACATGAATAACGACTGAAAACACCCGCAAAGAATAAAACGTCATACGCTTCATGAACCACGGGTAGAGAGAAGCCAAAATAGACATTTTGAAGGGTTGTCCGATAGCATCGTCTGTGATACGTCTGGTCTGTGTTTTAGCTCAAACCTGTAAAATCTATCTAAATTATCCCAAACATTACGATCAATTCATAAACAGATGGTGATCCGTGTAATTGGCCTATTTGCTACTATACGAGAGGAGACCCAAAAGTAAAAGAAACGTTTATAGTAGTTTATAATATTAGAGACATATACATACATGTATTCATATGAATTTTATTCCGTCCCTGGTCTTTATTAGATAGCAATTTGGGTCTTCATTCATGATTAGATTTCGCATTTCTCGCATGAAGGCTAAATTATGCATTTTCGCAGTTCAAGCAAATTCTATCAATATCAGTTCAAATACAGCGGCTGACTTATTTTCAATGCAGATGACTTGAAAACTATCATACAATGGATGCACATGCATTAACTGTATAAACAGTTTTAATTGAATTCATACGGAACTTAAGTTGTGTGTAGGCAATGCGTGTGCAACACGACCCCAAACAGGCTGATCTAAAGTGTCTCTTTTAATTATTTTTGTAACTGTATTCAATTGACTTATCCTTCAAAATTGATATAGATTTCAAGGAAGCGGGGGAACTTTGAAGCTGTTTTGACTACCTCGAATAATAAACTATGAAACCCTTTGGAGACCAGATGGTATCTGTTCAAGATTTATTTTTAATAAAATAGAAGTTAAAAGAAAATCAAAATACAACTGGATTCGCTTTCAATACGTCGAAAATGAACATACGGTTCTTATGACGAGCAAATGAGAAAATCTGCTTTGATGTCAAACTGTCGAGTGAGAGCGATTTAGAGAAGAAACGCTACAATATGCCAGAATAAGTTTAACAAAACTAATAACGGAATCTGTGACCCCACTTTTACTCCCTAAATAAATAACACGTGGACCCTTTAAAAAGGATGCTAAGACTAAATTGATGGCACGTGCGAATTAGCCCTTCACTGTTATAAGATCTTTCTACTTCATACAGCTGATTTGTAATTTGAGAATTCGATTGATTTACATTTTACCCTGGTACAGACAACTTCGACACCTCTCTAGCAGGCATTTCTTTAATCATTTCTAGCTTGTGTACGGCAGAATTGTTTATGAATATAAAGACGCATTTAGACGCATCTGTAGCAGACGACTTTGTGGCACATTGTGGCAATACTGGAAATTGATCACAATGATCACAATGAGCATTTTTTTCCTTGTGCTACAATGTATTCCTCAATAATTATCTCTATGTTTTAAGGTCGGCATGTGTGTTATATGTCGGTAAAAGTTAAGTGACCACAGTAGTGATGCATATGAACAAATATGCGCATCAAAACATATGTAATTGACCTTAGAGCACAAAACAAGCGACCATGATCGCGCTTTGACGACATGATTAACCATGGTATTTAGTGTTAGATAACCTAATCTGCGTTCATTCCACGCTGTAGACCAAATACTTTGTCATGGGAAATATGGGTCTGTATTAGTTGTGTGAGGACCATAAATCTCTGACATGAATTAACCCGATCCCACATACAGACACTTTACGACGACGCCTCTACAGCAGACGACTTTTGACATATTTTCTTTGCAAAAAGAGAAATGGTTAATAATGAGTGAGCTATTTCCTCTTTTGTCATAATGTTTTCAAAGTCATCTGCCGCAAATTTCTTATTTGTTAGAAAGTGTTAAAGAACCTAGAAACAGGCATGGTCATTTAAATGACTAAATGAGCCTAAAGGAAAAGGTAAAGGTTGGCTTGTCGTAGTCTCACCGAGCCTGTACATTTGTTCCCTCTGTTTAGAATATACACAAGTTGTAAGAAGCTTCTTATAAGTTAATGTAAGAAATATGTGAACAGTTTAGATCTAGATCAGATTTGCGGGTGTCTGATCCGGATCTACACTATAATCAAAAGTCAGAGTGAACATGTAACCCTTTCCCACCTCTAGACGCATTTTGACGCAATAGCAACAGGCGACTTTTGGAAACATTTGTTGCCAAAGGTGAAATTGCTCATGATGAGCAATTTCTCCTTTGGCCACAATGTTTACAATTTTATTTAACAATTAAGCTATCTTTTATGGAGATTGTTAAGGTTCTTTTCACTATGTTTTCTGCTGCAGATTTGTTGTATGTGGAAAAGGGTTAATAGTGATCGACAAGGTAGAACATATATGACTCATATTATAATGGCATTCTACATTTAACATTGTCCATTCCTTTGAAGTCGCCTTTTCCGTTAAATCTCGCGAAATTTAGAAAATCAAGCGATTTGTTTGGTTCTCAGTTTATTTGTTGAATACCAGTGAAGACGCGCTTGTTTACAAGATAAAACGTTCACAGCACACGAACCCGTCTGGAGGCGAGAGATCGTTACTCAAAAATCAGTAAACTAAGCCATATTTGGACATTCGAGTACTAAGTTGATATTTTATCTGTTATCTTTAAACGACCCTTAACTTTTAAACTCGTTAGATGATGAACGTCGATGGTTGCTGCAAAAGTAGCAATATGCACTGATTTAATTCAAGTTCAAATTGCGTGGTTCTATTGAGTTTAAGAAGTTTGGGTACAGCCACGACGTATTCTTGGTATCAATATCACATAACAGCCTACACATGAAAATAAATCTTAACATGCTTTATATTAAAATGTGATGTCCTCATTTCCAAAGAGTTAACCAGAAGTATCAAGATGCAAAAAAAACAGCCAATGTAGATACGATGAGTAGTTAACCTTTTCAAACATACAAGAAATATCCAGCATGCGACTTTATAAAACATGGAACGTCTCTATATACACGAACAACTGAAACAATTTGAAAATATCGTGGCAAATGGAGAAATTGCTCGTCTTGAGCAATTTATCCTTTTGTTACACTATTTTCAAAAGTCGTTTGCAGCAGAGGCGTCGAAAAGCGTCTCCATGTGGGAAAGTGTTAACGAATCGCATTGATACTACCATTTACATTCCAAAATGGCGTCAGCGATTTCCAGACCGAGGACACAGACCTTTCAAATATCATATCGAAATTAAGTTAGAAATTGTTGAAAGATAAAACGTTGTAAACTACAAAATCGAACTCACTTAAGGATTAAGATTAATTTGTCAGAAATTCTGTAAACAAATACTAGCGCTGTGCCACCCACAAGTGACGAC
Organism: Clinocardium nuttallii; assembly: GCA_031471495.1. NCBI lineage: Eukaryota > Metazoa > Mollusca > Bivalvia > Cardiida > Cardiidae > Clinocardium > Clinocardium nuttallii. The sequence goes on from JAUELF010240145.1 coordinate 5,112, forward strand.
ATTAGTCATTAACCCTTCTCCACCTTCAGACGCATTTTGATACGTTTTTCGGCAGACGCCGTTTGAAAACATGGTGGCAAAATGTTTCTCCTTTAACCCCGACGTTTCAACTGCTTTCCCCTATTTTTTCCTTTTATTTCTTTCAAAAGATTTAAAGAGCATTTGTGACTTGTGTAGAAGCAGATCACCATACACGCAAATTGTTCTGAATCTTCACTGTTTAACACGTTGACACTGAAGAATGCAGAACATCTCTGAGATCATTTTTATTTAGAAGGAAAATGTATAACAGACGACAAGGGCGTGCGGCTGTAACCATTTCAAATACACATGCATGTACTGTAAGGTTGGAATTCCTGCATCCGGAGCCTTAAAGCACTTGCGAACACGGTCAGTTGCGTCTTGTGGGGACGTTTATATTGTATTGAATTGACTAATTGTATGTTAGTTATATCACGGTTGCCAGCTAACCTGGCATTATTTCCCCCTCGGACCAGTACCCCACCCATCAGTCTTTCAAGGTAGTTGGCTCCCTTCCCACACATTGACTGATTTAGCCCAATGTTTGAAGACGACTGACGCTAGTCACGCTGACCGACATTTATCAATCCTCGGAAAGGACGCTTACATATGAGCGGCGCTCTAGGAATACCAGCCTTATGGCATTTGATTTCGCGCCGTCTGGTCTGGCTCTGCGCTGTTCGCTAGCAAGCCAACAAGACATTCAAGAAGTTTAGTAGATGTTGGTATACGGGTTTTATGACCCGGTTGAAGTTTTACATTCGTATTTGGCTAGCAGGTCTATAAGTCCTTTCGTACAGTTTAAAAACATCTAGACACAAAAGTGTTCTTAATGAAAATAATTCAAAACATTGTGAGAAAAGGAGAAAATGATCCCTAATGAATATATTCTGGTTTTGCCACAACGTTTTCTTAAAACCTCTGTTGTACAAGCATCGAGTATGCCTCTAATTAATGATGATGATTTTGACAGCGAAAGCTGGGTTAACCCTTTCCCTCCTATAGACGCTTTATGACGCCTCTGCAGCAGACGGCTTTTTGAAAGCAAAGTAACAAAAGAAGAAATTGCCCAAAACGCGCAATTTCTCCTTTTGCCACAATGTTTTCCACTTTTTGTTTTAGGTTATCCATTCAATGATAGAGACACAATATGTTCAAAGTTGTATGCTGCAGAATTGTCGTATAAGGGGAAAGGGTTAATTGAATTGAAACAGTATGGTCCAGAAGGCACACCGTAAGCTTTTACCTGATACGGACGATATTCGTCACCATTGCAGCAGACGCATTTAGAAAACATTGTTGCAAAAGGAGAATATTCCTCACAACGAACGCCTACCCGTTTCTATAATATGTTAATCGTCATAACACATTTTAACATCCACTAGTCTTGATTAAACACATTTTAACCCTTACACACATATAGACGCATCTGCATCAGACAATTCTTTGAAAGCCTGGTTGCAAAATAATAATTTGCTCATACTCTTTATATTAAATAATCTTTTTAGAGATTTTCCAGAATGTTGTCTAGATGTTTTCCAATTCGTTTGCTGCAGATTTGTTATATATGTGAAAGAGGGCCAAAGCAGACGACTCGTGAATTTTGCGCTATCAGGTAAATGGTTAAAATTACACGGTTACCCATCGCGATGATCAATCGGATATATATGATGATAATGTATTAAAGAGCGCCTGCGGTGGGACAAGTCAAACGTTCCCACGATTCGGATCTCATTTATCCCTATACAACCACAATCGTCATATCTTGGGCTTATTTACGAATCTTTTTTGATACGGAAATCCATATGCCGTTTTCTTGCGATTCCTCTTTTATTATTTAATTATTTTGAAAAGTTATACATATTGATGCTAACTGCATGCGACATAGTTGAGATGAGAACCTACAACAAAGGATCTGACTAAGATGACTAGATGCTGCGTGAGGTGAAGTAAACGGATCGTTGTCCAACAATATCTCTGTTACAACCCACCAAAACCCCTATATTGTGGGTACTTAAAAAGAATCGTCTAATCGAGACACTTCCATTGAGTACCCACAACATGCAGTTTGACAACGAAATAAATGTTTGAGAACATGTAGTACGTCCCGTTTATCTAGAGCGTTTGTTCCACCTTGGTTACCTTTAAATTAAGTTAAAACATTAACATGCTATTTCATTTAGATAATCGAGGCAGATATATGTATAGCATGCTTTCACAATGTCCTTTTGATGTAGCTTAGACGTGGCTGTTTGCCGAAATGTTTCATGACAAGGCTTCTAAACTGCACGGTGATTTATAGCTACACCGAGAAGGGTCTGTGTCTACCCTTTTATTGACAAGTACATCATGTAATGAAGTCGTTCAAATCCGTGTAAAAAATCCGTAACCCATTTATCATAAATGATCCTTTTATAGAGATGTTACGAAGCGCGCCATGTTAAGTATCGGGCAATTTCTTGTACAAAATTCGTACAATCGAAAAGGCTTACAATAAAAATCCATGTTAATTAACACTACACTTGATACTGTCACATTGTCACACCTCTGCAGCAAAGAACGTCAAGACTTTTCCGACAGTGTTTTCCTCTCCGTATCAGAACGAGTCTCCCAAGTTGTTATAGATGTTCCACTGACAGACATGTTTTCTTGGCAGACGACACAGAAGATAAAACACCAGGTAAACCGTTAAATACTTTACTTCATAACCTCTTTTGAATTCTTCATAATAACAAAACACCGACACAAATGAAAGCATGATTTGTCAGCTAAGAATATAATTAAGTGAAATGTGCACGATCTACAGTTAATGTTATTTCCGGTTTTCCGAAATATTACCAAACTATGATTACAGCAAGAACGTAAGCACTAAGCTGGTCTTGTAAGAGAAAGGGTTTTAACGGCGCTGATCAAATTGTTTGTGATATGATGTGGTTTTTTTATTTACGAAATTAAAATACCTATTCATCATAAAGACCATAACGATCATGATTTCATGAATTTTTTACCTGATCTAAAAATAACGTGTGGGAATAAAATGCTTTTCAAAATTATATCTCTCACAAGTCATTTCGTTAAACTTAATTCGGAAACATTTTGAGAACAGAATGAATTTATTATAATGATAGATAAAGTTCTTATTTTCACACAATAAAACAAATCATCAGTGTGGCCCCGTCACACGAGAACCAACCTTCAGGGCATTGCGATCAAAGAGGATTTAGATCAGTCTGCTCCTCCGGTCAGTCTGATCCAGACCATCATTGATCGGTCAGATGTCTTAGAATAACGGTTATAAACAAAACGATAGACTGTATACTCGTAAGTGTGCACTTTGTTTGTAATTTGAAATTCCCAGTATTGTTAACCCTTTCCAACATATAGACGCATTTTGAAGCCTCTGCAGCAGACGGCTTTTTGAAAACATAGTAACAAAAGAAGAAATTGCACAATACGTGCAATTTCTCCTTTTGCCACAATGTTTTCCACTTTTAGTCATAGGTTATCCATTCAATTATAGAGATATTCTGTTTTTTTGTCAAAACCTGTTCAAAGCCGTCTGCTGCAGAAATGTCATATGAGGGAAAGGGTTAACCCTTTCCCTCATATAGATGCTTGCTGATGCCTCTATTTTTTGACAAATTATTTTCAAAGTTGTCTGCTGTAGAATTGTTGTATGAGGGAAAGGGTTAAGTATTTTGTTTTTTATAACTTTTTTTCAATGATGTTTATTGCCACTTTCAACATAATTTAAGCCTTTCTACAGCAGACAACTTTGAACTTATTTTGTCACGATGTTTTCAAAACAGCTTTTACTATCATTTTAAAGTCTTTGGTATGAACACAGCCAGGGTCTGAAGGCAGATATTCTTTCCAATGGATCAACAAGTGTGCACCATTTTTATGAATAAAGAACACCAACGCTCGTCTGTTTTTTTCCATGTCGAAACACAGACATTACTGAATAATTATCAAAGAAAGAGTTATGTGACCTGTCATGGACATGTGTATTATTCATAGGAACATCTGTACCAAGTTTCATTTGAAACTGATGATCGTCTTTGAGTTAAGAGGTAAGGTTAAAGTTTAGCGAAAACACCAACGGTATCACAATAGTCCAACTATTTCTCTTCAAAAAACAGACAAGCTGATAGGAAAACAAGAATTCTGACAATCAACCGCATAACAGGTCTGATCTGAATCAGCAGTGTTTGCTATTTATGAACAAGAAAGTTCTGACAGGTCTACATTTGTATCAGATAGCATGGGTTTTCAAATTAATCCTCTTCTACACTTGTAAAACAAATACGTACCGTTGTTTTCCTTGGAGCAGGGCAGAGATGGGTTGAGTACTGGAGCTTTAGTACTCAAGTAAGTACTGAGTATTCTTTTTTTGGGTGTACTCAAGTAAGTACAGAGTACTACTTATAGTACTCACAAGTACTCAATGAGTTCAGATTTTTCTTAAATTATTACTCTATGGTATAAAACTGTGTAAATCAAGACAATGATGTGTCACAAATAAAACAAGATTTTCCTTAAATTTGACCTAGTGACCTAGTTTTTGACCGGACATGACCCAGTTTCGAACTTGTCCGAGATTTGATGGAGACGAATGTTCTGAAAAACTTTCATGGTGATTGGATGCAAAATGAGCCTGTAGAGTGTTAACAAGGGTAAATGTTGACGACGCACAACGGACAAAATGTGATCCCAATAGCTCACCTTGCACTCCGTGCATAGGTGAGCTAAAAACATAAGTCATTCCAGTTTTATAGCGTGCTCGTAAAGAACTCATATAAGTACTGGCCATTTTGCTGTAGTACTCAAGTAAGTATGAGTACTTGTACTCATAGTTTAATCCTTTCCCTCATATAGACGCTTTCCGACTCCTCAGCAGCAAACGGCTTTTTGAAAACCTAGTGACAAAAGAAGAAATTGCACAAAGCGTGCAATTTCTCCTTTTGCTACAATATTTTCCACTTTTAGTCATAGGTTATCCATTCAATTAAAGAGATTTTCCATGTTTTGACAAAATATGTTCAAATTCGTCTGCTGCAGAATTGTCGTATGAGGGAAAGGGTTAAGACACGTACTGAGTACTTGAAAATTGGTACTAGAGTAAGTATAAGTACAAGAAGCACATCCCTGGAGCAGGGCAAAAAATACTTACTTATAGGACAATAGTATCCAGTCTGGCATCGACCACCGTGTGTCGTTGTATTGGGACTACTGGAGCCACTTGAGCAGTACCAGCCTGCGTAACACGATCCAGTCGGTGCAGAGTTACCTTTTCCTTCGCAGTACATACCACCAGTGCAGTCCAGACAGTCAGATGCTTGTGTGGAACCAGTATAAGGATTATAGGTACCAGCCAAACATCTGTATTGGCTGTTGTACTCGGTACCAGCCGGACAGTAGTTTCCTGTTTGAAAAAAAAAATACAACTCAATTTAAAAGAAACTAGAACTAACTAAAAGTGACTCAAGACCCCCAGCAGTCTGAATTGACAATAATAAATAAGCCATCCCACGAGAAAACCAACATAATGGCATCTGCGTAATGTATCAACAGATCAGCCTGCAATGTCCGCGCAAACTGATCCAGGCCGATACATTCCTTCTCAAGGGATAGAGACACATATAGAGTAATGATTCCTGAAACAGAAAATCCACAGGAGGCGAAAGGTGTCTGTCTGGGTTAGCCTGAAAGGCAATGCTTAGGCTGATCCGGTCGAAAGTTAATGCCGAGTCCACAATGTTGGTTTTCTCTCAAGACGACTCAAATAAGGTAGATCAAGAGGAGATAACACTGTAGAATTTCTGCATAGATATGACCCAAAAGGAAATGTGCCTTGCTCAAGGGCACTCCACCACACAAGTCTTTGGTATGAGGTAAATGTGGATCCAACCCTCTACCTCTAGCACCCAAGGTGGATGCTCTACCACTACACCACAGGGGTGGCATCTACAAAAGGGGTAAAATGTTGTCTATATCAATTAAACGGAAACCAAAAACTTACCGACTTGACATGGATTCACACTATAATCCTGAGTTTGTGCAGTACAGTAGAACCCAGCTGGACATTGCGTACATGTAGACTGACTTGTGAGATTGTTATAGGTGCCAGCAGAGCATGCTACAGGTGTTGTGGAACCAGTCGGGCACTGGTGAGCCACTGTACATATACCACCGGTTCCCGTGTTGGTGGATCCATCAGGGGTTGGCGTGTCAACTCCCACTGTGCAGAAGTAACCTGTTCAAAGAAAAAGGAAATCAACTTAATAAGATAATGGGCATCAGAAAAAGACAATTTTAAAACGGAACATGTTTAAAGTTCATTATATCCCTTCTCCGTTACACCCAGACAGCCATGCTTTTAGTCAATCAATATGACATTATCAAATTTTGTAGGCGGTAATTGCAACATTTCTGCCACAATATCTTGAAATCAGAAGGGCAGACGTTTTCAAAGTCGTCTGCTGTCTTGATTCACCAAAATTGATGGCATACACTGTGATCACAAAAGCTCTCTTTGAGCACTTTGTAGTCTGTTTAAGGGGCCATAATTCAAGCATAATACAAGGTATAGTTATGCCCTTGCAATTTATACACAGTCACCTTGTGAAGAAGAATAAATGCTCCAAGAAATAACTATTACAGTTAGGACAAAAAGAAGGCAATGCAAAACTTAACCAAGATTGCAACATAGATGTAGACACAGAAGACAATCAAGTGGTGAATAGCGCATCTTCTCCCTTTTTTCAAAAAACAAATTCTGTAAAGTTTTCATGATCAGAGCTCTAGATAATATTTAGGAGCTTTTCTCATATTTGACACTTATTTGCCCAAAACAAGCAATTTCTCCTTTTGTCACCATGTTTCCAACTCAATTCAATTATTGTTCTTTCATTTAACCCTTTCCCTCATATTGAAAGATGCTTTCTGACGCCTTTGCAGTGACGGCTTTTTGAAAACATAGTGAGAAAAGAAGAAATTGCATGTTTTCCTTTTGCCACATGTTTTCCAATTTTAGTCATAGGTTATCCATTCAATTATAGAGATTTTTTATATCTTGACAAACTATGTTCAAAGTCGTCTGCTGCAGAATTGTCGTATGAGGAAAGGGTTAAAGGGATATTTTGCACTTTTGCCTAGATGTTTTCAAAGTCATCTGCTGTCTTCTGCAAAGGCATCATACTGATAAGATGAAATTGTGTACCTGCATCACAATCGCCAGCTGGTGCTATGAGAGCTGTTTCGTTACAATATTGACCAGCAGAACAGTCTGTACACTGTGTTACATTGGATAACCCCGTCACACTGCTGTAGGTTCCTGCTGGGCATGGCTGCCAGTTGATTCCAGTACCTGGAAAAGCATCAAGTTATATATGTGAAATTTTCATGATGGATATTTATCATGCTAGCATGTTTTTTTAACCCTTTCCCTCATATAGACGCTTTATGACGTCTCTGCAGCAGACAGCTTTTTGAAAACATAGTGACAAAAGAAGAAATTGCACAAAACGTGCAATTTCTCCT